>KK499768.1:3378109-3510173 GCA_000688715.1 Glossina pallidipes
ATATATATATATATATATATATATATATATATATATATACATCTTTACAATTGCATATACAAGAAGCGTTTTTATGTTATGCGACAATTGCAAGGGAATTCGTTACTTGAAAAATGTTTTTTCCATAAAATTATGAGGTTTTCTCCGAATGCCCCGACTTTACGGCCTATTGTCTAACCAATTGAGTAACAGATTTCGTTAGGGAGTGTTTGTTTATGTTCACTTAAAACTATTTCGAAAGGAAAGTGCGCTAAAGCAGCGGATCGATTCAAAAGGCTTGAATTCTTCTAATTCTAATGAAAATTTTAACGCCAACAACTCGGCTACAAGGTTGTACATTTTCCTGCTACTTTATTCTGTCATTTCGTAAAAGGTTAAGTGTAAAACGTGCAAGTCCCGCCTTTGTTAGGCACGGTGGGAGTAGCAGTTAGTAGTCTAGCATAAAATTTTCGACTAAAGAAATTATATAAACTTGGAAGGGCAAGTTTATGATGTTGGGAGACTGCATAGACTAACGCAAAGAAAGAAAGAATACAAAATTTATTATTTGATACTAAAAAACATCTATAGCACATGTCACAATACAAAGAATACATTTGTAGCGTGGACTATGCATTCAAATCCCAAAATATACTTCACTTGTACGCGTTTTTGATTGCACTGCATATAGATTGCATCGCGTCAGTCAAGGCAATGTAGCAGCATATAGCTGACAAAAATTTAATTTTATTAAAAGAAATTCCTTTCGTCAAAATACGAAAAAGGAAGAGAAAATTAAATTAAATTAAATTATCATTTATTGTTATATATTTCTATATATATATATATAGTAAAAAAAAAGTACTAATCAACGCGGTATACAAAAAAGACGCGAAGGTACAACCAATATTTTCGAGGCTATTTAATAAATTGGCAAGAGAGAAAAGGCCTGGTACTGCAAAATTCTTTTGCAAACTTGTGGGGTTTGTGTTTACTCTCGCTAACTGGAGAATGTTTAGCACAAATACCATAAAGTTAAATAGACAGACAGATGGACAGACGTACATTCGGGCATGTTTAGGTACATTCAAGATTTAAAAGCTTGTTTCTGCGCGCTTTACAAAAATATTAAAAAAATAGTTACATTTTGATACACTATAATATTAGGTAGGCGTGTTCAATTATTTCCATTTTTGTGCACAAATGCTGCGCCCATAGAATATACATTCAAATTTTTGTACATTTATCTGCTATAGTTGATGAGTAATGAGTAAAGAACCAATTTTTTTATTCTTTTTAAAAAATAGAGGTGTCCTCACTTTACGTGTCAGTATAGGCGTGTCCCTCAACCGATTTGGCCCATTTTTCAATACCAACCTGTGTGCAAAGAATTCCAATATTTCCGCCAAATTTGAAGTCGATAGCTTCATATTTGCGGCCAGATGGACATGTTTAGATCGATTCACAATTTGATGCTGATGCTGATCAGGAATATATATATACACTATGTGGGGTCTCTGTGGGGCTTCTTTCTGGGCGTTGCAAGCGCTCTGGCAAAATGAATATACCTCCCATCTTTCGGTGACGGATACAAAAACAACTTTCAAACAATTCTTCCTACCCTGAAAGTCGTATGTGTAAATTTTACGACATAATGCAAATTTTTCCAAGATGTCGTAGCGCTAAAACGCGATTTTTTATGAAACCGTCGGAAAATTGGATTTTGAATCGTGGGCGGAACTCATTAGAAGTTCGGCGTCTCCTTCCGACAAGTTTTCTCAAAGTAGTGCATATGGAAAAACTGCGGACGACAAGTTTGTAGAATTAACATGCCAAGTGGCCAATACAATGAAGAAGAGAATTGAAAGGGGAAAGGAAAGAGGACGAAAGAAAAAATGATGATAAATTCGAAAATTTTTTGGGGTTAATGATCAAAGGCTTAAAATCCCCAAAGGTAGGACGGGTTGAAAATGTATATAAATAAATATATAAATTTTTAACAAATCGGTTATTTTATAGAATTATATATCATATATTTTGTGTGTAATCGCAGTATGAGCTCACGTCGAATCAAATAGTGAATTTTCTCAGCTTTTTCACTATAAAGTTAGACATTTTATAGTCTACACCCTTGTGGTACATGATGCATTAAGTTTGTGCGGGCATATGTATTCTAGCACTTACAAGAACTTGAGAGAGACCTACCTTTTATTATACCGATTGACTGGTAAAGTAAAAGGTAGGCCGATCTCAAGTCTTACTGGGTGTTACAACCGCCTGAACAAACAGAATATACCCTGTGCATACAAATGGTATAAGGTGTAATTGAGTTCACTTATTTTTCGGGTGCGGTTTTGCCAAGATGAGGTTCGATTGCCTATGATTTTAACTTTTTTTTTTCTTAAAAGAAGACGGAACAAAAACTATGACTTTTCAAGTCATATGGAAAAGATATTTGCGACCTTTTACTATTGTTATACAATTCAATAAAATATCAAGAGATAAATGCGACCATTTTCAACGATGAATGAATAGTAAGTTAAGTAAAACAGTGTTTGTAATTTTAGATGAATATCTTTACATTTTTTTTTATATTAATTTTATATATGAATTACAATAATATGGCAAAAATCATAGTATAAGTAACAAACATGCAAACAATTTCTTGATAAAAATAGGAGGCACTTTACAAACAATTTTATAAAGAAAATAAAATTTCAGAACTTGCGAAAGCAATTTTATATAATATAGTAAAAGTAAAAAAAAATGTAAAAGCAAGAAAAAGATTGCAGATAAAACGAAATCTTTTCATTTCCTCCCCACCACCGAACGGTTCACATTGATATATTTTGGCAAGTCTATTTTAATTATACTACGTATGTATGTACATTACAGTGCATGCGCTATTGATTGATCGATGAAAGTTAAATTTGGTTCGACGTACATAGATATTGTTAAATATTATTGCAGAGTTTTCAAATCTAATTCTGGCCACAGGAATTGCAATTGCTCGAAAGATAACTTTAACTCTACTTTATATTGTGGACGAGTTCAGGATTAGCCTTAAATACATTCTGAAATGCTAACTATGTATGGACTCAACAAAAGTAACTCGTTTCAGAATTTCACAAAGCGAAAAGAATGGCAAAGCTAGTACTACACTACTCTCAGATGGTGGGTATAATGAATGCCAAACTATAACTTAACACAATTTAACAACATTTTGTTACAATAATATTTTCAGAGGGGGAAAATCTATTAAGAATAAGATCTAAATTTAATATTGTAATAATAAATTATGTTAAGGGATTTTTTTTCGATGAACAATTTCTTTTATTTTTAAATTAAAATATTTCACTTTAATAAAAAAAACCACCTCAGTCTTTTGTTTTAATTTTCTTGCTTTAATTCTTTGAAAATCAATGCGATTTTTCATTTTTACCCTTTAATAATTTTATTAATTAGACAAAAAAATTTTTATTTGGATGGAATTCAAAGAAGAAAACATTAATTAAATATTTTAGGTAATTTATAATTAATTAAATTAATTTAAATTTTTTGGTTTAATTTATTCATTACTTTTACATCACTATTCTAGCTTTCGTTCAAAAAAAAAAAAATTGCATGAGAGAGAAATTGCACGTCAATGTTCTTTGTTTTAAGTTTCTTTGCTATTCGCTTAATATTTTTGAGTTTACTTTTTTGTAATACTTTTGTTTAAAAAATTACTGGTTAACACAGCATCTCACCATACTATCATCTAACTGTGTAACACAAAACATTCAACCAATTACGTCTACGGTAAACAAAAATTGTAACAACAAAATCACGGTCATTTAACTATATCCTCTATTATTTAACTATATATAACGTCTATGGAATCTAAACTTTTAGTTTTTGCTGTGAAAGCTCTCATAAGACCCCGAAAAACTTTTTTTTCGATAAATCTATCATTATAGATATATTAAAAGACAATGTTAACCTAAAAAAAACTCTTGTAAGCAACGTTTCACGGGGAATCTCTAACATTCATTTTTAAAAGTGAAGAAAATACAATAAGTAGAAAATTATTTAAAGGAGGTCCCGTTCAAAAATTATGCACGTTTGCTTTCGTTGCACGTAAATAACGAACGGATATCCCCAACGTATAATTCCGTGGCGAAATTCTAACATATAGTTTAGTTTTTTTCTGCTCTTCTTCTATTTCCATATATATTATATGTACGCCATAAAGAAAAAATTGAAAATTGAAAGTTGCACCAACATATGATGTAGTGATGTAGTCGACGTTTACTCATATTTTGAATGTGGAGGGAAAATAATATATTTGCAATAAATTTTGCGTTGTTATAACCGCGTTGCAAACTCGCAATAAATGTGCGGAGAATTGGTACGTATGGTCTCCATGAAAATAAATAATAGATTTCGTGATGAAGCTTTTAATCTTCGAGATTCTATTCACTCTGAATGACCAATCAGTACTGATTTCATTGAAATCAAATCTTTAATGGTCTTCGAGCGGTATTTAACGACTGCAGAGAGAACGGACAAAGTAAATGTCGCGAAACATTTTCACTTTAAAATTACGCCCTGATCGCTATGGATTTGTTCAAAGACTTAATAATTTCTTCGCTCATATTATTTGCCGCTCTCACAAAAAAAACTTTTTCAACTTCTTTGCCTTTAAACATAGCCTTATATATTTTTCTTCCTTCATTTTCTTTTTTTTTTTTTTTTTTTTTATTTATTTTGTTTTTACCAATAAGGACTGTGTTCGTGGTGGTGCCACAAATTTTTCCATTCATTTTTAGGTTCATTTTCCCTTTTAGTCAATGCCTCCGACAAAGTAGATCTTTGATGAGTATTTTGTAAGGCCAATGCCGATTTACTATATGAAGTGAAAGTGCTGTTGCAATAGAATGGTGAACGTTTCGTAATCGTGTAATTTTTGCTTTGATTATTATCCCAACACTCTTGATTGCCAGAACGAAAACAAATGCAGAACTCTAGACGTTTCGATGATGGTGGCAGGGTTATTTTGAATGAGAACGTATCAAAGATGACGTGAGCACAACTCGCCGGACCATAGGCTTTATTGTAAGTGCAAAATATATCCTGTTGACTTTTCCAATCATCCCAGGTAACGCGTACTATCACCTCTTTCTCGTAAGCAATATTTTTCACCTTAACCGTTCCCACCACTAACGATTCTTCATCTTTGACTATGACGTTTTCTAAAGAAACAAAATTACGTTCTATGGTTTGCCTAAAATTATTAATAATAATAATAATAATAATAAGAATTACATTAGAATAAAAACATTTAATGAAAGACAAAGAGGTTCTTATACCTGAAAGCCAAATAGTCGGACGCAGGTTGTTTAAAATCTACAGTCCATTGATCGGCTGGATGAGGCGTTACTAACCCTTGAGTAATCTGCTCGAGGAATTTCATACTCCAGTAAGGTGGCACATTAGAAGGTTCTGACATTACTCGCACTTGCGTCAAAGCAAGACCTTCATCATCGGCAAATATCACCTTCTTGCGTGAACAGCTTAAACGATACCAGTGATAATAAATAAGAATTAAACTACAATACAAGACAAGACAAGACAAGACAAGACATAGTTTCTTTAATATGTTCACATACTTATAAAGCACTTTTGATATGATGCTAAAAATATCCGACTTCCGATTCAAAATGAAACGGATCGGGTTTCAAAATATAGATCAGTTTAATACCCATCCGTATTATTTAAAAATATACATATGTTTTTTATATTTGTATGAGTTTCTTAATATTATATATTTAGATTTATAGGCAAAATTGTTTTACTTTAATGAGAACATTCAGCGATAATTTTTGGCAAACAAAAATTGTATTTTAAAAAACTTTAACTCAGCAAGTCAAAGGTTAGATATGAATTTCAGAAATATTTAGAATGTATTACCTATTGAGAAACACAAAAAGAGAAAGTAAAAAGACCGGAAGTTCTATTTGTTGAATAGTGATTCTGATATATGTATATATATATATATGCATATATAGCACTTAAATGTTCCAAATATTTGTTTATTAAAAGCAATTCATTGCACAGTCTTTATGCATATTTTGAATGAATTGCAGACAATACCTAGCCTGAGTTACAGTTTCCTACGTCAAAAGCCTCTTTCTTTGTGACCAGCACAGTGTTAACAAGAAGAGATATTTGATATCCACCAAACTATTAAGACGATACATAAATTCGTGGCAGAAAACAATTAAATTTTTAACACGACATATATAAAAAAAACAAAAATAAATTTTGTTCGACTAAATGTCTTTCATTTTATGGAATTTATTTATTTATTTACTAAACTAAATTGAATTAGCTTAAGAATTTGGTTACAAATGATAATGATTCACAAATTAATTGTTATTGTACCTATAAGACTGGGTGTGTTGTACGGCCTCTTGCCGTACAATGTGTTTCAATGACTATTTCTACATACAATACTCAGAATCGACAGTCCAGGGATTAAATTATCAATCCCGTCATATCATTAAGCAGATTTTATACCAAATCTCCTTGGACAATCTTTCAGTATAACAGAATAGAACCCCCTGACGATGGAAATGACAATCCTTAAGAGAAAATATGCGACTTAGGTTAAAAGCATCATTCATGTATTGATGCAGGTCTTAAAGACTGCCTTAAGCTCAAGAGTAAATCTGCCTAAAGAATTCCAAAATCAGTCTGGAAGACACATGGTACATGCGGTCGGGCAGTATAGGATTCATCCTACGTTTGGATTTAACAGACTGAAGTTTGGCATACAAATATCTCGGAGTACGAGTGTTAATTATCGTATGAATGCAGATAAGATTTCTAATGTCTAAGTAAGCCAGTAAAGCGTTATCTAAAATTTTAAAGCAATGCAACGATACGCTATCATTGGAAAAAGCCGAAGTCTCCTTGAAATATTATATATTTTCATAATTGTTAGATCGATATCATCGTCAAGAGTCAGTCTAGAGTTAACTCTAAAGTCAACAAGTTACAAACAAGCACTTACATTCTCAATCACACATCTGGAAATGAAACACATGGCAGGTGTTATTACCATTACCATAGTTTTAGTCTTAGCCGTCCAGACCAATGTGCGAGTGGCTGCAGTTCAACTATATTGCCGATGGGCCAAATCATCTGCTAAATCACGAGAACTAGAGAAGTAGATGTGCATATCATCACCGCATTTCCCATCCAATAGGAAATGCGTGGAAGAGTAACGGATCTATGAGAGCTTGTTCTACTTTACAACTTTTTTTAAAATTTGGCTACAAAAGCTATGACAATAGACTTAGGTGTAAGAAAGGTGTTCGCAATTCGTCTTGAATGAGTAAACCTTGTCAACGATGCTATATGCATGTATATGTGGAGGGACAACATGCTGGCCGAACATGATTAATTCATAAGTATGAGGTAGCATCATGGAAAAAATTATATTCGAAGCAATTTATAAAACATATCAGGAATGAAAGAGAATAGAGCAAAAAATTATTTCTATTGATCGGTGCTAATAAGGAAGCATTTTTATTTTATAATAATAATAATAATAATAGCGATAAGAAGTATAAGTAAGTGAGAGAGAAAATGTGAAAAAAACAACAAAAAAAAATGAAGGAAAAATTTTAAGTATACTATTATACCGAAATTATATATACATACGCATTTGCTTGTATGTGTGATATATAACATAAATCGAACCACCCAAAACTGGACAATCAATTAATTATACGAATTTTCTTCTGTACATTTTGCTTGCATTGCTTAGTTTTGATATTAACACTAATACTAACATTAATATTAATAACGAATACCATTATGATCATTGATATTGAAATTGATACGAAACTACGCTCAAATCGTTTCTTTTGTTAAACAATTTAATTAAAATGAATACATTTTTAATTAATCATAAAATATTCATAAACTCAAATTGAAATTTGTCAAAAATCTATTTTTAGACACACGTATGTCTTTCTGTCCCGTTTTCAGTTGTATCGATCATAAGCGAAACATACGATTTACATACATATGAGATGAGATATTTGTAATATATAAAAGTATATATTGGAGACTTGTCATCGCGTATAGCAGAAGAGATGCAAACATGTCCGTTTGTCGTGATTACAAAAATTGATGCATAAATAATTAACTAAAAGACGAAGAATGGAAAAAATTTGAAACATTTTTTCTGAAAATTATAGGCAGCATGAACGAAGAAACTATGGGGTCTACAAAGTTTAGATATATTATGTAAATATCTTGAAACTGTTGATTGATTCAATGTTGAGATTATGTCCATTTTTGTAGTCGTCGTCCACAAATATTCAATGAACGCGCATTCACTTCTTCGTTCTAAACAATGTACAACGGTTTCATGTGTTTAAAATACGTTTGAGCGATAACACAATTCCAAACGACATCTGTTCAAATTTTGATATGGAATTATGCTATACACACATATACACCCATAAATATGAACAACCTGATGGTAATGCTTAAGTAATAACATGATTTTGATTGAACATCACTTCTTTCTTATCAGAGTCTATACCAATCATGATGAGAGCATATTACTTTTCTTCGCATTTCTATTCATTTATATCTCGAAAATTTCGAGATAGTTTTTTATACCTTATACCACTTGGGGTACAAGGGTACATTACGTTTGTTCGGAAATATGCAACGCCTAGAAGGACCACCTTTCATTTTACCAATCGAATTAGAGTAAGAGTTTAAATCGATTTAAGCTTATCTGTTTATCCGTCCGTCTGTTTGTCCCTTTTCTTGTGTCTGTGGTAAATATTTTCTTGGTCGCACAAGTGAAAATATCGTCTTTAAGTCTCGTGAAAGAGAATTGCTATTAAAATAATCAGTCAAAGGACATATCCACAATGCATTTGAATTTGAGAACACCTTTGCTTTGAGTTGTTTGGCCATTGACCGTAAACTACAGCACATAAAAAGTTGCACCTGTATTCTATAAATTATTCTTAAATCGTATAAAAACGAAGAAATTGCCGAATTTTTGTTTCTTTTATCAATAGGCGATGGGTTTCAAACATTCAGTCACTATGAAATATACTTTTTATACCCCGCACTACTGGTGCTACACGAGTATACTAAGATTGTGCGGGTGTACGAAACGCCCAGAGAGGGCTTGAGATTGATCCATCTTTCAATATACGGATCGATTGAGAAAGACTTTTTAAATCTATTTAAGTTTGTCTGTCCGTGTGTCCGCCTGTTTTCTTATTTTCAATCTACAGGTCGCAATTTTTGAGGTATTTTGTGGAAATTTGTTACGCTGGCGTGTTTTCACCTAAAGCCACTTTTTCAAACGCTCGGCCCGTACAGCGCCTTATTTTGAAAAGTCGTTATATGAATAATTGTACGGTGGTGCAGGCCATTCAATAGTGGACCGTGGCTTGCTAAAGTGTCTTTACTTGTTTTGACTCAAGGATGAATGCTATTGACAAAAAAGATTGATTGAGACAATTTTTGGGACCAGATAAAGTTCTATTGCGATAAACTCGTTTAAATGAAAAAATATTTACGATTTTTAATTCTTTTCGACAATAATCGACGAAAATATTATGATGAAAGGATATTAAGGGGTTAGACCAAAAATAAGCATTTTTGGCAATTTATTTTTGGATAAAAGGAAAGTTAATAAACAAATAGCTTATCAGTTGTACATTTACACCTAATTAAAACAAAATTACGTTTGAAGGAAAATTAAAAAAATGGCAACACCACAACTATTTTCGTGAGCCTTGCTTAACTGAAGGAGCTCTGCGGTAAGCACCAAAATCAAAATTTGAATCAATAAAAGAAATAGTGTTTTGATCTATATGCGTACTACTAATCTAAATTTCTTTTTGCTCATATTTCTTTCTATTAATCTACAGTCCTAGCACCATAAGAATGCCTTTTCCAGCTCAAATATTCTTCTTCTTTCCCTTTTCGTGACGATTTTAGGCCCGAGAGTTCCTCTTTGGTTAGTTATTTGTCAAAGGCAAAGTGGTACGTTTTACAAAAAAAATAAACAAAATGTATATTATTTTACATCCAAATTTGAACAAAATTCGTTGGTGTTCCGTAAACTGTACTGAAAACTTTTGATTCACTTTTAAATGAACGTCGTGTTGGTATATTAGGGGTAACGCATTGAACAGCAACTGCTCGGCAAGGATTAATTGCACAAAGGGAATCTCTTTTCGCAGCGTTTCGGGAAAACATTTTTCTAAATATTTTAGAAGATTGAAAGTATTTTTCAATCTAATAAAACAAAAAGCTATCATAATATATATTAGTTAAGTTAAAATGTATTAAACCTTCAGGAACTCAAGGTTTACGCATTCATTTCGTTCAATCAACTCATATTAACTTGATATGTATTAATGGAGTCGAAACTTTCTAGATTAGTTAAAAGCTTTATTTATTCTTTATTTAAATTCATATTTTTTAACCTCCTTCACGTAAATTTCATAGAACTTTTGTCATATGATAAAATAAATTGAGTTTGAGAAAATAGAAAGAGAATAAATAGTCAGTCAGTCATTTAGTGAACCAGTCAGTTAGTTAGTTGTCTACTACTTATTCCTTTTATATACGTAATTTCCATATTTCTTGACCGAAGAAATGAACAAAGAATATAACAGGCATGCAGAGAATCTATATACAAACGTGTATATAAACATATATATATATATATATATACATATATCAAATTTAAAAACCAGATAAACATTCCATTTAAAAACTATTATTGGACTTTTATTGGCGAGTATTTTAATGTACTTTTCACAGTTGTGGCATTATTCCAATATAAAGATTGACTGAGCTTTGTGTTGAGTGCAAAAATAAAAAAGTAAAAATGAAAAATTTTAAAGGGCACACGTTGTTCTTTTTATCTATTTATTTATTTTATTTTATTTTTTTTTTATTTATTTATTTTTTTTTTTTTTCAATAAAAAGGAAACATTGCCAAATTACTGTAGTAACAGCGCTCGCTTAAAAAAATTTTTGCTTGTGTATAAATTCTGCGGTCCTGCATATATAGATTTTAAATCGTACGACATTTTACATCTCGCTCGATTTACTCTTACTACTACTTACTTACTACTAATACGTTTACATATGTATGTATTTTTCTTATGCAATACACGAAAGAAATTCATTTAGCTTAAATATGTGCATGCGGAATATTGATTTCGATTTTACAGGCAAATCAACCTTTTAGTTGGAATAAACTCGGCCGATTGATATTATATTAGTTACATTTGCCGTAATTGTATATAATAAATATATGTACATTGTCCAAACAGATTCGATGAATTCCTTGATTATTTGATAAACGTGCTTATAGACATATGATATATTTTTTTATTTACATACCGTGCACAGATGCGAGCATCACAACTTATATATAAATGAAGTTAGTTTTCCATTCTTACCTATGCTGTACTGTGTCGGAGGTAGTAGAAGCGATAGTCTGTGATAAAATATTCGTATCTGTATCTTTATCTGTAATTTGTTGAATGCCAAGCGATGCCGCTGTTGTGGTTGTTTTTTGTAAACAGGATTTACGCCGCAAACAGGATTTCGGCGGTTTGTGTACAATTTGAACTGCATTGCGCTGCGTTCCATTCGTATGATCCAGTTCTCTTGGCCGACTTATGTCCATTATATCCGTAGAAGAATTTTTCGTTTTTTTAAAAACCGGACTTGTAGCTCTTTGTTGAGCATTTTTAACCATAGTTTTGGAAGCCAATGTTATAACTTGAGGACGGCAGTAACGTGAGGCACGATTGTGTTCATCATTGCAACTAAAAATACAAAAAAAAAAGTATTTAGTAAATGTGTCATTTATTACGGTATTTTCTTTTATAATAAAGTTTTTGAAAACGTTATGGAATATCGTTTGATTAATAAATTCACCCCATAACGTGGATATTTTTGACCACCGTTGATTAGCACAGAATTGGCTTAACAATGTCCGACTGTCCATTTACTGTAATCACAATTACGATTTGAAAGTTTTACGTGAAAGCAAGAAGAACTTGGCAAAACAAAAAAAAAAAAAAAAAAATTTATATCCCTTTTATTTACGTGACTGTCTCAACAATTTGTTTAGAGATTTTCCTTCCTTCAAAAAATTCTAAACCAGACTGCATAAGTGAGGCTTTTAGTTTTTGTATAATCAATTATAAGATTATTGCAAATTTTATTACATTCGTATATCGTATCGAGTATTATCTAGGATAACCATCACACTCACGTTCAAAAATGGCTCCAATTGGTTAATTAATGTGTCGAAAATCAGCGATAAAATTTTAGTTCCCATTCCCAAATTGGAAATTTACATTAACGCGCATTAGTATGTTCTTCGTCCAACTAAAAATAAAGTGGTGTTTTTTTCCTATGACACTCAGGAAATGTCCTCTAGACTTGCGGACACAATAATGATCAGGCACAGTTATCGAAAGAGAGGGACGGAGGAACGGACTGGTATTTATGAACGGTGGAATTGAAAATGGCGAAAATAGGTACGTTAGGCAAGGCGACTGTTGGTAGGGTGTTTCGAAGTGGGCAGTACTGCTAAAAGACGGTGTGTTATGCAATATGCAAATAAGTCCACAGGTAACCAAACTTTTACCGTTAATTGTGATCGTATTAGAAAATCGATTGAAACAATTTTTGGACCGATCATGCAGATGGCTCTTCAGGTCTTCTGAAATATTTTCATATTATGGAAGAAGATGTTAATAAGTTATCGGTATTTTCAAGGTTATGTTACTTTATTCTACTTTATGGGCAAATAGTAACAATTTTATAATTGTAATTACAATTAATTTTACCTTGTGATTATTCCTATAACAAGCACGCGTCTTGCTCTGCGGTAAAAAGATGTAATTTTTAGTGGTTTATTACGAAAATAGGTGAAGAGTGGCATTAAGTAGAGTGGTGTAGTATGGAGTATTGCATAGACCGCCTATTCCGATTTTATCATTAGCAGTTTTTATTATTTATGATGCAAAAAAGTAAAACAAAAAAATACAAGAAAAATGTTGAATATAAACTAAATTTGGACTACGTAGATATCCGTTTTAGAACAGTTTCAATATATAAAATTCTTCATCAGCCTGTACATAAAGTATTGCGCACAGACTACTGAAGGTTCGACCTAATCCGATTATAATCTGTTTCGACTTTTTCATTATCCTATTAGGAATTCACTATATACATTTTTGATAAAATTTCCCGCGAGTGAAATTAGTTTTTTGTATATTTAAAATTTTTAAAATAGTTATGAAGGGAGAAACTTGAATCTCAAAACAGTTGATGAAATATGAAGGAAGTAAAGACGAATTTCATTTATGCCCATGTTCATCAATGATAAATATTTGATTAATTACATCCATTATCGCGCCCAATATTTTTTAGATTACCTGTTATTTTCGTTTTGTTTACAAGTTTTCCTTTTTTTTTTTTTCTTAATATTTTTAAAATCGTAATCAAAATATATACATTTTCTTGAACTAAAGTTCCTCTGCTATTTTTAAACTCTTATTGTTTTATATGCACATTATGCATATATACATATATATACATATATGTATAGATGAGTGTGTGTATAGGCGCAAGTGCGCATACTTTCGTCTTTACTTTCAAATGGCTTATCATGTATTAAAATGCATTTACATATATGTGCGTACACACATATAACTTCAATTGTGTTTTACTCTTCTTTTTTACTTTCGTTTTCATTGACAGTTTTTTTCATTTTTTTTTTTTTTTTTTGATTCAAATGCACTTCAAATTAATTGGTTATTATATGTGTTTTTTTTTTTTGCTTTTTTCAAAAATATATTCTTGGAAATTTGTCTAAAGAAGAACACATGATATGCATAGTTCAAGTAATGTAAAAAAGAGCGAAGGCCTTAAGACTTAATTCATTTTTACATTTTCTTATCTTCTACCTGCTTCTTCCATTTTACAGAGAGAATAGCGGACGGAAGGAAGGAGAGAAAATCAATTCTTAGCCCCAGTATAAACGCAACAAAAGTTGCATTTCTTAAATGACTGCCAAAAAAATCTATTACAAAATGCTAAGCCTTTCGTTAGTACCTAGATCAACGTACTAAGTCGATGCAAAATGAAGACCAACATATAGATTTGTCCATATTAGTTCATATACACTATTGTTTATATAGATTTAATAATAGATTTACTTTTACCTTTCTGAAGCTTTTGAAATAATAAACAAAGTTTACTTTTAATGGAAAAGATCATGCATTGGAGCAGACGCGTAATAGGTAAACATCTACTTTGAAAAGACTTTTGTAGATTCAAACGCGCTTTCGTTGCAATAAAAAACTCGGACGTAATCAATTTCTTTTCAGTTTTCCTTCTAAGACATAACAAGAGAATTTTTAATTAAAAAAACTGCACATTTTAGAAGTGATTTTTAAAATATATTATGTTGTTGAACACAGTACCTCACAGCATAGAAATTCTTGCCGACTTCTTGCTTGATATTATACCTTCTTGCCTAATGGAATCAATTTTCATAATTTTTTTTTATACGCGACGGAGGATTTGTAATTATTGGATCTGTCAGATAGATAAATAGTACACTTTGACGGTCAGTGAGAATAACTTCAAAAGGAGTTCTTTTAAAGAAATAAATTTATTCTCTATCGCTCTCTTCTTATGTTATCTACTCAGAATTGAGATATATAGAATGTCCAGTTTCCTTTATTAAAATTTTCGATCTAAGGGTTCATGCTTATAATATATATAAACCAAACTAGGAAAAATTGTATAGCGAAAAATTATACTGAAAATAATTATTCAAAATTGCGTTGAGTCCAATTTTGATCTTCAAGGTAAAGATGGGCACGGATATCCAATAAGTTAAGCGTTTATTCGATTCCGAACAACATTGGGAGACGGCTACAGCGATTGCACGTAAGTCCAACATTGTTCAACCGCCGATCGCCGAAACTTGATAAGTATTTTAGATCTTAAATGAATCGATTTTCATAATGGGCATCTATCTGTGCAACTAACTATCGTGAGTTAAACAATTTTCACTTTTAAGTTCTTTTTCCCAATTTTCATAAGAGAACAGCAAATGTGCTGGTTATATAGATCGGCAATCACGATTTAAGATATCACGATATATATATATATATATTTTGAAGATGATAATAATGGAAAAATGAAAATTACCTGGAAGAAGCACTGGCCAGTCTATATTATTCATTAGATGTATTATAGCAACATTTCATTAAAAACATAGAAGCCATGCTTTATAGATCTCCTACCGAAAGGTCGACATAGCGAATACGTCATTCCCCATCGAATTTCAAAAGTAAACCTTCGTAAAAATCATTATGTATTGGAAGCAACGAAACTACTATTCAACTTCTTCGATCCCTAGCAGTTCCGTTTAACACGACTGCTTCTATTGTGCACTCTTACTAAAATAAGGTAATGCTTATTAGAAGGGACCTTAAAACCGCATGCCATTCTCAATTTGTTTCATTTATTATGTCATAGCAGTTCTTTACTCAAGTTTCACAAATTTTCTTATTTAGCTTAGTTTGCGGCTCTAATACACTAGAATCGTTTTGTTCCAATTGCTTCCGTGGGTTTCTTCAAGATTGCAATCAAAAAGAACACTTGTGCCCATACGGATGGCGACGCTCTACGAAAATTTCGTAATCAGCGATCAGCACTTCTACTGTTCACTTCGACGGTCACTACAAGGCAAAAAAAAAAAAAGGAACGATTATCTCCAAGTACAAGTTTGGCGTTGTCGAAATTTGTGTCTCGGAGAAGTCATCTGTTATGACATAATGCGAGAGCAGTCCCCCTTCATAGAAGTTTTCTCCCTATACCTTATTTCAACCTACGGTAAAGTACATTCTCACTGCATTTACAAAAAGTTAGAAGATATTAAAAAGTTAATGCAGATATTTCGCAGGTCCATTTCAAAACAGTATGCAAAAATTGCGCTGATGGATCCATAAATTATTTTAAAGTTTTGTATAAATTAATTAAAGCCGTCGTCAAAACAGGTACAACTTTCTTACGTGCTTTTCATATGCATAACATAAGGTTCTATTTTGAATCATATTTTCGGGTGAGACACAAAAACATATTTTACTTGCTTAAGGAAGTTGTAAAGTTGTATTGCGTTTTGCGTTGAGTGTAGTGTAAGATATTTAATTATGAATCCGTGATTCACTATAGTACTTTTAGTTGTTTTATATAATTTTAAGGGGGGAAAGGACTTACAGATCACTCGTCGTACAATTAAGAATTTAATTAATGTTTGTGTAAAATATTAAAAATACATAAGTAATGTATTTTAATGAGAGTTTGCTGCTTGTCCCCTCTCGGGGGTATTTCGGGGTGTTTTCATCATGAAGCTTAATTCCTTGATGTACTTACTTGATACTTTGGCGTTGATTCAAGCAGTCTGCCAAGCAATTAATTGGTGGACTATGACTAAATATGGGCGAACTGTGTGTTTTCGTCTACCTGAGCACAAATTCTAAATTATTTAAGAATTGCTGCCATTGCACTACTCATAGTGCAATATATTCTTTAGTTAACTCTTAAATGCATTTTGTTGTCAACTTTTTTTAAATTAATTTCAGAATTAAGTGGAACTGGAATGTAGACAATTGGCAACAACATACATTTAAGGTTTTATAAATCTGAGCGTTTCAATTCGAACTCATGCTTAGCTAAATTCGTGTTTCTTCGAAAAGTGAAGTATATGCCGATCATGGGTACACAAATCGTAATGTTAAAATCAAACTTTCGAAATCAAATTCAACTCGTGAATTATTTCAAACTATGCTCGTCATATGAACGGTATTAATATTCATATGCAAATGGTACAAATTCAAAATTGTACTTTCAACAAATGTATGCAATGTTTGCTACCGTTATAGGAGCTTGACGGACTTGAAGTAGACCTATCGTTTATCCGATGTAGGATCACTTTTTGAGTCAATCTACGCTAGTCTGCCAGTCTTTATTTTTTGTGTGCGCAATCTACAGGCCGTAATTATTGAGGTATTTTGATGAAATTTAATGCACTGCACTGACGTGTTTTGGCCTAAGAGCGCACGGTATTGAAAATGGTTCGAATCGGACCGTTTGCGCGATCGGCTTTTTTTGAAAAGTCGTTTTATGCAGAATAATTGTATGAAGTGAAACAGTGTAGGGTATTTAATGATGAATGTGGTTCACTATAGTGCTTTTAGTTGTTTTATATAATCTTAAGGAGGGAAAGGACTTACAGATCAGTCGTCGTATAATTGGGAATTTAATTAATGTTGTGTTGTATTGTAATACATTACTTACGTATTAAAAGTACATAAGTAATGTATTTTAATGAGATGCAGATTGCTGCTTGTCCCCTCTCGGGGGTATTAAAAGATGTGTCTTCATCATGAAGCTTAATTCCTTGATGTACTTACTTGATACTCTGACGTTGGTTCATATAGTCTGCCAAGTAATTAATTGGTGGACTGTGACTAAATATGGGCGGACTGTGTGAAATCATAGTGATCGCGTTTAGTTAGGATTGTTTTTTTGATTCCTTTGGTTAGCTGATTTCTTTCATATATCAATAATGTTGTGAACGTAATGCAACATCGCATTTAATGTTCACGTTATTGTTTTTGTTATTATTTTGAAAAACTTTGTTTGAATTTTTTGGCGTAAGACAACAATAGCATAACAAAATAAAAATATGATTTTTATAATCTGCAGAAAGATTTACATATATTAAGAATCGAAGTCTCTTTATTTACGTTTACATCCGTTTATTACACAAAACTAACCTTAACTTTGAAATAACGGTGTTCATGCGTGTAATATGTTTTATTTCTCAATTTTGAATTTTTTATGGAGAGTTTTTTTTTTTTTTATTTTGCTTTACATATCAATTCATATAAGTTCGCGAATGTCGGAAATTTTTCTTTTTCTTAGCCTTCCATCACTTTGTTTTTCTGTTTAAATATCAATGCAAAAAAGATCACGCGGTTTATGCGTGTCAATACCACAAATTTTGCAGCTTTTCCTTAGCCAGTTCTCAAATTGTTTTTTTTTTTTTTTCAAGTTTTCTTAAAAGTATTTAGTTTCCATTTTAAAGATGCTATTAACTAACGTTTACCAATCACACGTTCGGATGTTATTAATGGAAAATATATTAATAAGAAATAAAATAAACCGTTAATTATCATTGAATATTAATTAAAAAAAATAAATAAAAAGTATGCTAAACGAATAGGTATTAAATGTTGAAATTTTCATTAAAAACGTTTAGAAGAAAAACATCGTAAAATTAAGAAAACAAAATAAAGTAAAGTAACTCCGCGACGCGCTTTATTCAGTTAGTACACTGTTCACACCGACGAATGAGCTGTTTTCATGATCTGCAGCATGTTAAAGCTTGTTAAATTAGCGATAATATAAAAATATAATAACAACAACAATAATAATCATTTCATAACCCTCAGTGCAGTGCAAAACGTACACAAACATGCATACATACGCACATTCAACTACCTGGTAATCGTATGCTCGTGCAAAATCTAGACTTTCGTTTGTAGAGAAATGTAGAAATCGCATACAGCGAGATGGCCCGAGAGCCTGAATATAATAAGAAAGAAAACAAAGAGTATTTGTCACACTTAAACAACCGACCGAAAAAAAGTGTTATACCGTACACTGCACTCTGTATTTACATTACTCTCTCTACTGAGAAAATATACAAAATTTCTCAATTTATCTATATATTAGAGCAGCATCATCGCATCATAATTTGCAGACTTTTTAATTTTGGTACAGTTGAGCATTCAAATCTTCTGCTTAAGTTCCCTTTAGTGTGTTAGGTGAAAATATGGAATTATTATTCGAGTCCGCAGTGATTATGAAAATAGTGCAAAATCGATTTATTATTTTAACAAAAGCCAGGCTTTTCGATTCTTTACTATATTGACGACTGGAACGGGAGGTTATATACTTATCCCGTCGTTGCGTTAACAGTAATGATAATTAATCATCATATGTCCAGTTTTAGATTGTGACTCGGTTTAGTAGTCTCTTTCAAGGTATGAGCTCGTCTGTCCGTCCTTACAAACACAAGTGATTGAATTTCGATAATTTTTTATACCCATCACCGAAGGTTAAGAGATATATTTATTTTGTCAAAACGTTTGCAATGCCCAGAAAGAAGCTTCAGAGGCCCCACAAAGTATATATATTCTTGATCAATATCAAATTTTGAATCGATTTAACCATGTCCGTCTGCCCGCCTATGTTATGTTTGTTGTAAATAGAATGCGGGCCACAAAGCTGAAGCTATCAACTTCAAATCTGAGAAACATTCGAAGTTTATGCACGCAAGTTGTTATTGAAAAAGGGCCAAATCGGTCGAAGGACACGCTTATAGTACTACGTAAGGTGAGGGCTCCTCTGTTTTTCAAAAGAAATAAAACATTGATTTTTTGATCATTGCTCGTAAACCGTAGCAGATAAATCTACAAAAATTTGAACGCATATTCTATGGGCGATGCTGTAACACCTGTACAAAAATGGAAACAATTGGCTACGTCTACTCAGTTTTATAGTGTATTAAAATTTAATTTTTTTTTCAATATCTTTATAAGCCACAGAAACACGCTGCAAAAACACTATAACGCATTTAATTTCCTGCCCTGTTTCAAATTTGGAATACACTTAAATATGTCCGTCTGCCCAACAATGCACTGTTTGTGGTAAATACGCTTCCGTTCGCAAAAATTAAGATGTCGCCTACAAATTTGCAAAATAATTTGGAAGTAACCTAAAGTTTTCAGGATACACGCCTAAAGCAACCACACGCCTATGCGACAAAAACGAAGACAAAGGTGAACTTTTTTTGCACGACGCCGTTTTGAAAATTCTTCGCTTATAAAGCCAGTCTGACCGTTTACATCAACTAAATATCATATCAAACAAGTAAAACTTTGAAAGGTATTTCTTCTTATTTCAACTAAATTTAAGCGTACGACTTATAAGATATTAAGTAATAGTCTGTCATAGATTTTGGTAAGAAGCTTGGAAAGAACACATGTTAAGCTGACTTATGTGGTGCGCAGGTACTCAAAATTCGTTCTATTATTAAGGAAACTTTCTCAGTTAAGAAAACTTATGGTTTTACTCTCACACGAGATTATGTGATTGTTTGCAATTACAAAAAAAGCAACAAAAAAAAAAACATAATGCATTTCTCTCATTTATTTATTGCTTGCCTTCTCTTTGTATTTCTCTTTATTTCATTACCTGCCGTTCTCTATTTTGTATATTATAAGTTTGTCGCTTATACTTGCACGCACGAGCAAACAGTATCGATCCACACTTACGAATTGGTCTATGCATGTGGGTTGCCGATCGTTTGTGATTACCTTCAAATAAAATACCGGTGCACGTTTTGTAAACTTTTTTTTATTTACCGGCAATATTTTGTTTTCATTAGCAGTGATTACCATTTCAATTAAGCCAACGTAAAACCCAACATGTATTCTAAACTTCAAAATTTTCATACCAAGCTTCTTTGTAATTTCGTTATCAGAGAACCTCCTTGATATCCATTTATTAAAAAAAAAATTCTTTTCACGCACATTATCAAAAAATGAATATGTGCAAACTCTGTGATTCCTTTTATGATACCCAGAAATATACACGGAAGACGCCTGCAAATATACAGTAGCGTAATAAAGTTTACATATAGTACGAAAAATTAAGGTTTCTTTCATTAAAAACTGCACTTGTAGGTTGAGGGTCAAAAAATATATTTCGTACAGAACAAAACGTTATATTAAATAATAATTCAATACACTTTTTGACTTATAGCGAAGTTATAAGCAAAAAATATTTCAAAAAATTTCAAAAAATAAATCAAAAAAAGTGTACATACAACGAAAATATATCACTAGAAGTATTGAAAAAAAAAAACACACATTTAATTATCGGTACTGAGTTTTCGTACTCGATTCTGTACAATTAAAATCAGTTCCTCTACTTCTTATCCTTAAAATATCACAAAATGTATAGAAAAACGCAAAGAAATTCGTCAAGAGATTAGAAAATATGATTATGAAGTGAAGCCGTGAGGAAAAATCGTTGGATGCTACTTTTCAAATTATTATGAAAAAATTAGAAAAACATAAATGCCACAGAAAATAATCACCGATCTGGTTAACCAAACAAACTTACAGAGCTTTTCTTAGATGTATTTAAAGAAAAAAAAACAATTCATAAGCGAAATAAATATAATAGAAAATCTCGAGTTTAAAACGCTCCGCAAAAATGATGGATGGATGAATAAATTTTTGGAAAAATATAACTTTTAATGATGAGCCCAAGTTTAATATATACGGATACGATGCTAAACAGAGAGTAAGAAGGAAACCTAATGCGGCGGTAGCAACCCAAAATGTATTGTTAACTGTAAAAATATATGATGGAGGGTCTGTCACGGTTTGGGAATCCATGTCTATGAATGGCTATGAAAACCGTTGAATCTTAAAATATTTCGAACGCTTTCGGAATGAATATTAATTGGCTTATATTTTTCTATGTCTTTTCCAATATCAACGGCACTAGTTGTGGGTTCATTTGTTCTAATGCTGATAATATTTCTCTTGCCACGCTCTGTAGGTTCGTTTGGATGGCCTCATCGATGTTTATTTTCTGTGATATTTATGTTATTGTAATTTTGTTTAATAGTTTAAATAGTAGGACGACTGACTCTGTTTTGTTGTTTTTGCTACTTCTTCCAACGATTTTTCCTCACGGCTTAACTTCGCAATCAGTTTTTCTAATTTCTTGAGAAATTTCCTTGCGTTTTTTTGCATATTTTGTGACATTTTAGGGAAATTTAACGAATAAAGAAACTCGCTTTAATTGCTGATTAATATTGAAGTGTTCGAAAGTTGGTATAAAAAGTGAGTACCGTTAACTGAATATATTGTTTTCCCAACTTTTCAGTGACGCTGTATGTAAACTTTGTTGGGTTTCTCATGGGCTCAAAGTATAAAGTTGTGCTTATAACATTACCTTAGGCGAAAACAGGTCTGTATGTGTTATTTAATATAACTTTTTGATTCTTATCAAATATATTTTTTGGCCCTCAACCCATAAATGCAGTTTTTAATAAGAGAAACCTTAATTTTCGCTACTGTATGTAGACTTTATTGGGCTACTATATATATGTCTATGCTTTCCGGGTTGCTCTAATGGGGCACGTGATCTCATGTTAACGAATTTTTTTCCGACATTTAGTCACTTTAAAATGATATTAAGGGGAACTAGGGAATAACGAGAAAGTGAGGAAAACAAAAACTGAACGCATTTGTGTCGCTTCGAAATCGAGAGAAATATTTTTTTTTATATATGTAGGTTATGTATATCACATTATGTCGAATGACATTTGGTGTAAAATAATACATATTACAAACCGAATAGAATATCAGTCGAATAAGAGTCGAATGCTATGTCCGCCATACGTACACTTATCTTCGCATTGTCCGTAACTAAAGTAAAACTATCGCCTACATTTGACTTGGTCTCGCTCCTGTTATAGCTTCCAGGTTAAACAAAGTAAAATGAAGCGTTGCCAAGTTGCACCCGCATGCTCGACATTCACTCGTTTTTGTTTTCTTAAATAATTATATCAATGAATATAAATATATATTTCAGTTTGTGGGAGCAAAATTTAATAGAAATATATAAACAAACTCATAAATACAAACGAGACTGATTTAGCTGAATTAGCATAATAATCAAATATATTTTAAGCAATTAATTGGTAAATATTATCTTAGCAATGTGTAAGCTTTTATCTAATGGTGAGAGATTGAAATGCACTCCAAGCTAAAAGTGTGTTTCCTGCTAAGCGTTTGGTGGATTATTTATGTCAGCCAAATTAACGTTTTATTTAACTCGTTCGGACTCGCCTTCGACGACTGAGGTTATCGGACAAAAACTCGACCTTGATCAGTTCGCTATTTTGGGCTATTTTGCCTTTAAAATGTATTGGATTTTCCCTCCACGCTCGTGAATTTATATGTAGATTCAACAAATACTATGAAACTTATTTGCCATTTTACCCAAATGCGGTTCGAATTTTTCGTACATGTTTTTTGTCGAGTCCTCTGTTAATCACAATTGCAATGAATAAAAAGTCATGTCTCTCTCATGTCTAATTGAAATTAAAATAATACATACATACATATATGACGCCAACGCACCTTCCATCTAAATGTATGGATTTACTGAAAGTCTGCCAATAAATGAGCAGTGTAAACAACATTGTAAACAACGCGGAAAGACTTGAAAAAAGGCAAAAAATACTATATTAATATACAAGAAATGAATTAAGGAAACCAGTTCCTTCTCTTAGCACCAAACGTTGTCATGATAACTGCACAGACTTGAACTATTGAGTGCACACACACGCATACTGTGTAGACGCTTATGCATAAACCCATGCATGTATCGTCGAATCTCTCCAAGTAAGAGATCAGTGAAGTACCTATCTATCCGGTAAAGGCATATGAGACAATCATGTTAAGTGAATTTTTTCTTTCTTTTTTTGTTGCTTTATTTTTATTATTTTAAATACTTCCACATACGTATATATGCTGCACTCTTTAACTCACAGATTTCATGCCACTTGAGTTATTCAAATGATAAAGCAAGCAAGAAAAAAGAAAGGAAAGAAGACAAAAAAAAAAATGAAATGAAAATAAACAAAATGTTTTTTTCCAGTTCTCTCGTTTGCTTATTTATAGATAATAATTTGTTGTTGTTGTTAACGTGGTAAGCAGGCTAACCGGCTTTTTAAGGATTGCCCCATAAGGGGACTGTATACATAATATACACGCAGACGACAATGGCTTACACATATTAAAAAAATAGAGTTCTTACTTTACATTGCTTCCTTAACAATTTTTTAATTATTTTTTAAGTTAAACTGTTCATAAGACTTTATATCCATCCACCCTTCATTTAATCAATTTCTTTCTACTTGTTATCTAAGTTTGGAATATTTATCCGTACGTATGTGTATGCAAGCATTACTGATATAGCGCTATCGTTCGTTTATCAGCAATAAATTCGATCGAGGTTTTACTAGTTTACTGGCTGCTAGCAGTCTCTTAATAAAAACATACTTACTTATATATGTATATATAGAGTAGAAATTACTTGAAAATATTTCAACAATCAATCGCGTGTCTGCAGAGACGGGCATTGCCATAAATTAAGAAAGGTATAGATGATGTACGCTTATGGGTCGAATCGTGGATACTCATCAACTAGAAATTGTAAAATGTTGAAAAACGTACTACATCACAACAACAAAAAGATTACGAAGATTTGCATTTGTTTGTCACCCTTTATACATCTTAACAAAAAAAAAAAAAACATTCATAGAAATGCCTAACGTAGACGAAGTTGTATTATATTTTGAATGCATTCCCCATTTCTTGCTGTTGTTAGTCAGGATGTATTTCAGAAGTTACCCGTTGGAATTTCTTTCCAAAATTATTGATCTTCAACATTCTCCCACTTGCTGAAATTTATTGAATAAATATAGTTGGATGGATTTAATGGAATACAATTATTATTATTATTATTATTATTATTATTTTTATTATCATTATTTTTATTATATAAATTTAGTCAGAGAATAAATTCTAATGCACTAGCATCTAAGGCTTTCGGCTTTATTTTTATTAATATTATTATTATTATTATTATTAGAAACTTTACCGCACTTGAGATTTGAACCCGCGACCATTGAATTGCTAGTCGAGACTCTTGCCTACTCGGCCACTCAGGCGGATTGGAATACAATAAAATATTATATTTATTCTGATATATATTTGCATCGCGATTTTAATAAGCGCTGCTGAATTGAATTGAATCGAAGAAAGAAGAAGACCATCATTTCTTTTTTAATCACACAACTTTCGATTTTTTCAAGTATTACGGTACAGTAGAAAGGAGTACAAAATCTATATTGGAAAAAATGTATATTCGAAAAAGCAATGCATTTGATCAACGTAATTGTATGTGTGAAATCACTTCATATTCCTTCTAATGTATATTTCTGAGAATTTCGAATAGAATATAGAAATTAGTATATCTGCAGCATTTAATGGCAAGTATAAAAATAGTTTGGCTAGATAGTATAAAAATAAATATTTTTTCTTTTTTCGAAAAAAAAAAAAAAAAAAACTATACTTTATGTCTGTACGTATGAACATAACATTTGATCAGAACGTGATCAGTTGGCTAGCACTACTATGACTATATAGCTTTGCGTTTGTCGTATAAATGTCACTTGAATCGTTGAGTTTTTCGCCTTCACTCATCGATGGATTGCCTGCATGTGTATATATAATACATATAATGGGGCCATAGGAGAAAGAAACTAATGAATATATACCACGCCGCGAGCGCCTGAGTGAAAATTTGATTACAGAATTAAAAAAAAAAAGGTTTTTTTTCCATCTTAAAACATTCGCGATTATTTTCAAGTGTAGTTTGGACAGATAGATTGATCTACAAAAGACTAGACCGATTAACCACTATAGGCGATTATAAATTCTGTAATTGATCGATTAATTGTTGTGTGCGTGTTTTATTCAATTTGTTTTATTGCAATTGCTATGATTATGAATGGAAATTTTTTTAAATTATTATAATTTTTTTTTTCAGTTTTATTTCTTGAAATTTATTTATTTTATTTATTTACTTACACATGAAAGTCAGTTAAAATAAATTAACAGCGGGATGCAAGTGATTCTTACAAGGAAATCTTATACTAATTATTATTAAAAATTAGTGTAAAGTATATAAGTAGAAGTAAAGAAAAAAAATTAATGAAATAAAAACTAAATAACAATTCATGTATAAATAAAAAAGATAGGAACAAAGAAAAAAGCTTATACATAACCCACAACTGCTGCAGGTCCAAATTGCAAGCGAACACCTAAGCCATTCCCCACATACAAAAGCTTGGCAATCGATACAGTAATTAGCGCCAATTAATTTTCGAATCATAGTGAGATGTTAAGGTTGCAAGTTAGTTTAAGAACCACCTTAAGCAAATCGCGCGTGTTAAGCATAGTGATTTTGATAGACTTTACAGAACCCGATATTGAGACTAAGTGATGGACATCATCCAGGTTTCTGCAAACAACTTTGAGCGGGTTACACAGCCCATAATTACATTCACATTGATTATGCTTAATGAAGATATAGTGCCTAGAGAAGTGGTTATGGACATTAAAGCTTATCCTACCAGGTAATGTGGGCGAAGCGATAGAACCATTGATTAACTTAATTAAGCCTTTCTGTAATGTAAGAATCCTTAAGCTCTTTGGGTCCCCTCTTAATGAAACTTAGCGCGCACATAGCTTTACTTAAAGAGATGTACAAATCCAACAGTAATCGTTGGTCGAAACGATGAACGAATCTGCGTTTTCCAACTTGTGTTAATCGACAAAATACTCGGTATTGAATTTAATTTCATAAAATTTAACGAGCTCCATACAACCAATTATTTAAGTCACTTTGAAGCTGGTACGATTGAGATTCCAAGGAGAAGGAAGAAAACAGTTCACATCGTCAGCGTATGTTAAGATATGGCTGGTAGATCATTAATGTTTGGTTTAAATAAAAGAGGTCTAAAGGGGCTGCTTTGAGGGACGCCAGACGTCACGGGAAATTCATACGAGGTGATGAAGTTAAGCAGATACGAGGTGATGAAGTTAAGATCTGTTATGCAGATAAGAGCTTTCATTAAGTGTTAAGTTTTTCCTATTTTTGTAATCTTCCTAAACAATGGGCACATGCTTCGAAGGCGACGTTGCTTGATCAGAAGAGATGCAGAAATAGCTAGATTTAATACATTACAGATCGATGATAGTTAGCTTTCAATATTCCCAGTGAAAAAATCGAGCATAAGGTATGAAAGATGAGATTTAAGTAGTGAGATATTGGTTTTATTAAAATCATAATTAGAACGGTTTAAGAAACCATCATGTCTGTGATGAAAGGAAATGCAAATTGCTGGATGATGCGGATCGTCAAGTAAACTAAAAGGTGAACAGCAATTTACAGCTATCTCCGTGAAATTGGTAAAGCAAAGACCAAGCTGCCTGCCATTGCAGTTAGGAGTATGGTTGTATTGAAGTAAATTACAATCAAATAATTCATTGAATGACACAATTGCTCTATTAGATGTTGAAGTGGGGGTTGTACAGCCAGAATTATCACTGTAACACTAAGTGACTTGTGGCAAATTGAATTTCCCCGACGCTATATCAATGTCGGTAGGTTTCGACTTTTCGGCCACGTCACAAATGAGGCAGCATGTTTCTTATATGTAGTGATATCCGCATTTGGAGGAATATGGGACCAAGTTAACATATAACTGGTTACAGCCAATTTTCGCCCGAATGGCAATAAATTCAACGTCAGAAGGAGGGGGAAAGTCAAATGAATAGGACGGGATTGCAGCAGATATGGCAATTAAAGCACCACCATCAGTGCGATCCAATCGACAAGAATTCTGAAAAAGATCCGACGAATATAAATCGGGCTCTAACCCGGTTCACTACAAGCCAAACAGGAAAACTTCGTGCTCACTGAATTTAGGAAAGTAGAAGGAACTTTTGGGTTTAGACCCCTAAAATTTGGGTAAATGAAAGTTACTGGGCCTGAACAAACATTTAATTTTTTTTAAGGGTGGAAGAACTACCGAATTAGTGTTATGGGGACGATCCCAAGGTGTGAATTTATTTATTCATTAAGGATTCAATTGGCTGTAATGGTTCATTCAACAAGCTTTAAAGACGAGGTAGCTATATATTGAGATGGAGTCAATTTGAAAATGCTAACATTCTTCAAATTGTCGGATGAGACTTTTGCAACAAGATAAGTTTTTATGTTATCCTCAGAATTGTCAGGACCCTGTCTTGACACGAATATTGCCTTTCTTTATCAGCTGATTTTGCGACAGACGAACCACTTCGCAGGCAAAGACGAAACACTCGTAACCTTAACCGGATTCGCCAATGGCGGATGCACAAGTTTTATCATTGAGAATCAGGACGGGGAAGAATGGTGGCGAGCAACAGCGATCGACGTATGAACTTAAGGCGAAGTGCCGCACGCTACATTTAGCAAAACCGTCCCTTGTCTCCGTGGAAATCTTATAAAACTCAAGTTTCGCTTGCTATAGTCGGGACATAACCAACGTAATCCTTTCGAAGGATCTAGGATTGCATATGCAACACGGCCATTAATACCTGCTGCCACTTCGTATGACAATCACGCCGGCAAAGCCAACAAATAACGAATCGCTCAGAATCAGGGTCTGCTCCGGTTCAACATGATCTAAACAAACACTCCATGTCAGAAAGCAACAGACAAAATAGAATTAGTGAAAAAAGAAAAACCAAAATATTTTGTCACGTATTCAAAAGAGCTCTTAAATTAGACTCAAACTTCACACTATCAGAAGCACAGTAAACAAAGAGAAAACCTGTAAACGACGCAAACCAACAAAGGTGTTTGGAAGCAATAACAGGCAAAAAAAAGAAAGACACTTTTTGACGAGAGCACTAAGTGCTGATCGCAAAAACCAAAACGATATCAACACAAAAAGCTCAATACTTTTCAATGAATTTAAAAACTTATGTAATTAATTAGGTTTTAAAGCCGTATGAAGCGATAGAGTAATAAAATAAAAAAGAAACAACAAAATTTCTACATACAAAGTGAACAATGCGACCACAGCGCCCGCGCGTAGAGTTGCCAAACTGAAACGTAGCAACACTGAATGATTACGAACGGAAGACAGGGATTCGCTACAGTTATTTGAGACAGCGAGTTCCTTCTTGGCATTTACTAACATTGACGTTTTATTCGTTATTCATGACACGTGTTCGTGTCTCAATAAGATGACCAAATGCATTCCTCCTATAGTTTTTTGGCCGGAAAAGTAGGAAAAACAAGTCACGTAATGCAACTTTTCATCTATTTTCCTCCCAAAATTCTATAAATTATATCTTGTGAAGCGCTTTGCTTTTTTTTGATAGTCAGTTAGATTCAGTTCACTTTCAATAGAGGTCATGGTAGGACTAAAATACTGGCCTATGTACAATATTACGTTAAAACATCCTAAAAACTGCGATCTGTAAGTTAAACACAAGTTAGGTGCTTCTGATTGTTACATGCATACGAGCATATTTAGTGTATCTTGTACCGCAAGTGGTGGGGGGTATCATAAGCAGATATTCCGGATTGAAACCAAACACTCGTAATTTACCAATTTTTTATTTTTGTATTCCATTGCATGGATTGCATGGATGGTACTTCACTTAATTGTATGTCAAGCAAGATGTGTGTTGTTGCGAGTTGCTTATATATGAATATGCATGAAATTGAAAAGAAATTTCAAAGGCAAACCGAAAAATTCTTGATTAATGAATGGCAATGTTATGCCCGCATGCCCGCATGCCGTACAGAGTCCAAAACAGCTTTGATATGAACGCCATCAATAATACCCGAACAGAATGTTCGAAGCTATGTCTCAGAAGCTATTTCGTTATACATTTTGTCTTTTGGGCTGGGCTCCTAGTGTACGCAGTGCGTATCTGTTTTTTTTTCTTTCTTTTTGTTTCAGTTAATCAAACATTTTTACTTTCAAAAAACCTGTCGAAAAGATATGTTTTTCTTCCTCTTCTTCTATATATGCAAATACGCTTAATACACGTAATGGTCTATTTACACTGAGGGCATCTTAGCGATTTCGAGCATTTCATTGAAATCACTTGCAGTGAAAACGCATTGAAAAGGATTTCGATAAGTACTTTATTAAAAATGTCGGCATAAATTTCAACTTTCACTTAATTTGCTCCATATTTTTGATCCACTTTTAAGGGCAAAAGCAAAGAAAACAAAAAAAAAAAAAGAACAACTACGAGCAACGTCTGTCGATAGTTCGCTGCAAGATTACGTGTTAATGCAATAATATAATAATAATATAATAGATCTGCAACCTAATTCCAATGCATGTACGTGTGTGCATAGATAGATAGATATAAGTACTCATTGATGTGAATATCTTACAAGAGCCCTCAGCTTCAATTACAGTCGCAGTCGCGTAAATGCATTTGCAAAAACATATTAAATGTATTGTAATATCCAATGAAAACCGCAAATCAATTATTACATCAGACAATTTTAAATATTGAAGCAGTATTTCTGAAGAAATTATGACTAAGAGTGCGACAGATGACAAAGGCTCTTAACGGTGTTGCAATGTTGACGAATGCATTAACATTTTAAAAATAAGAAAAAAAAAAAAGAAAGAAAGAAAAAATGTCGAAAACTGTTAAAAGGGTTTCACTCATTTAAAGATAACTAGGCATTACAATAATTCGTTACGCACATACGTACATACAAGTATATGTAGCTAAGTAATGGAGGTTATTGTTATTATTATTTTTCATTTTTGTATTTATTCTGCTGCTAGTTTGTATTTTGCGAATATAATTGAGTTTAAGATTTCAATTTTATGAATAGATGCACTGACATACAAACTGAATGGTAAAATTAATTTGATATTTGTAGGCGGTTATTAATCTGCTCATTCGTACACCATATATATATATACATATCTTTTTATTATTTGCTCTGTGCCTAAAGTAGAGGGTTATTTAAGTTTATCATAACAAGAGACATTAAAGCTATTCGTACATGAGGATACACCTAACGAGAAATAATAAGTGAAAACATAAGAGTGGGACACGGCCTACTATTAAATACCCTACTCCACTTCGTTTAATATCTTTCCAAAATATAGGTGTATATGAGAAGTGCTCGAGAATATAGATCGATCGATAGTGTGCGTGCTTAAGTCAAAGCACGTCAGCGTATCCAGAGTTCATCAAAATATCTTAAAAATTGTTACCTCCATGTTGAACGGAAGAAACCACGACAGACGGATGCACAAATAGACAGATAATCTTGATCGACATAATTAAAGGTGGATCGAGTGGTGGATTGATTGCAAGCTCTTCTGGATGTTGCGTACATATATCCACACAAACGTAATATACCTTTATACCGCAAGCTCTGTCGGGTATAAAAATAGCAATCATAAAAAAGATCCACAAATTAACATCTAACTCTGAGTCCATTTAATTGCTTAAACCTGTTTGACTCCTCTTCCCTGAATAGTTTTAATTTCTAAATTCATATTAAATATATAGAAATTGACTCTTTTTACATACAATCCTCGATCAATTTTTGTACATTATTCTCCATTATATAGGGAAATAAAATTTTTTTTTCAAATCGTGTAAAAAAATAATCGAAATCAAATCACTGAAATATTTCCAATACAATTAGTAAAAAAAAAATGGAATTTTGATTTCTGAATTAATAATTTTTCAAAGTCGATGCTTATGGCAATTATGTTGTTCTTACTTAATCGTCATTTGTATCCACTATGATGGGATAGCATCGTTCCGATTTAGTGCTGGATTCTGGCCCAATTTAAGTGCATTTATCTCTTTGTCTCTCTCGCCGCTGTTACAAGATTTATAAAATATAAAAAGTTTTAAAGACATGCCTATAACGAAGCTTGGAAACATCCCTGGTTTAGTTACAAAAATGCTCAAAATAGCGAAAAAAATGTTATCAAACGGTATTATTAAACTATAGCGGATATCAATTTAAAATTTCTTAAAAATTTATTACAACTAAGGCGTCCATATAGAAATGATCTCCGCTAGTCAAGTTGTCCAAGAGTAGTCCAGAAGTGGTAAAAAAGAAAAAAAGAACATATTGCGATAACTAAAGTCGCAATATGCAAAAGTACTGAGAGCAAGCAAACTATTTAGATGAGTGTAGAGAGAATCAAATTTGCAACTGATATTGTGAAGGAGGGTGCAAGTCGGAAATTGAAAACATTCGACGTAAGATGCAACAATTTTGTCAAGTAGTCGAACAACACTCTCGTAAAAGCCAATATTCTTTTCGTTTCGCAAATTGGTATCGCCTCTGATCGATTGGTGGCTTTAATTTAATCAATTTCGAGCAGATTTTTCATTTTCTCTTACATTAATATTTTCCGACTTTTCTTTTATTTGTTTAGTTAGTAAATAAATAATATGTGTATCCGCCCGATGGGCCGAGTTCGCAAATGGTCTCGACTAACGACTCATGAGATCACGGGTACGGTAGAGTTCTCAATAAAGCTAACGGCCTTAGATACTGGTGCTTTAAGACTTTGCTCTTAGTTTTTATTTCACTTCACTGGCTTGAAAATTAATAATAATAATAACAATAATAATAATAATAGTAATAATAATAATAATATATACATAATTAATAATGAAATGCTTACGCCGCTTATAACACAGGATATATACAGTTTATGCGGACCTACTTAACACCCAGAAGGGCTTAAGGTAGACTCACCTTTTATTATACCGATTGATATACGGAACGATTCGAAGCGTTACTGCACATGTATTTTCATATTTTTATGAAATTTAATACACTGGCGAGATTTGATTCAAGTACGACCGGTATTGAAAATGTTTCGGATCGGGCCACTTATGTGGTCTTTCCCGTTATATCTCAATATATTTTGAAAAGTCATTATATGGGAAAAAACACTGGAAATTTCATTATTTTTCGGCAAAACTCATTGATTAACAATACTTCGACATTTTAAACTGATACAAAAAATCTAGTTTGGCTGGGGAAATTTTTTGATCCCCCTTTTATATGACCGCTTCTACAAAATCTCAACCTTTATTTATACGGTAAAAAGCAAAGATTTTCAACAATTTATGGCGAACATTTGTCATAATAGTAACAAATTGACAAAATAGTTAACCCTACCGAATTGAGACCTCGTAGGTCCATTTTTTAAATAACGCCGCATATAAATATTCTCGGGAAATGTAAACTCTTGTATATCAAAAAGGCTTAATTGTTAAAATTTTACTTTTGTTAACGATAGTAATGTGACATAAAAATTAAGTGAACCAAATTTGGACCTTGGGCCCCCCACTCCATATAAGATTTGTTTTGAACAGTAAGCCCTCTAGCAGGAAAGTTTCATGTTTAATGCGTTATGATAAGAATTGATCCACAGTAGCAATCTAGCGAAAAATTGGTCTAATGTTCGTCTTTGCCTGGCTATAATGTTCCTGCTGATAACTTCGAATTCTTCCGCAAATAAATTTCTATGCATATAAATATTTGGCGCCATTCTTTTCTAAAGTCGTCGTCAAATTTTCTAATCATAATTATTCGCTCAGATTGTGCATATAATTATGAAATATAAATATCGCTTATGCATCAGTTGACGCATCCTGGCGGCAGTCAATGCGGCAGAATTAATTTTATTATATGTATATCTATAACTAAAAAATTATCCATAAGCCATAGGAAAAGTGCGGAATTTTTACGATGCATTTATAAAAGAGCGGCAAACGCAAAAACGAACATTAAAATTGATACAGAATTACTTTCTCATACATATTTATGAAGACAAATAAAGTCACTCTGCCTGATATCCTTCAATATCAGAACTTAGCTCGAATTAAAGCTTCACATTTATGCTTTAGTAAGTTTAGCTCAATAGTTTGGGTAAGCGTTGGGTACACAAAATTCGCCTTTAACTGTTGTAAATGTAGTTCCCTTAGTTATAAGCATAATATGTATATATATATATATATATATATATATATATATATATATATATATATATAATAATAACGCCACAAAGAGATTACTGTACAAAGACAGACAATATTGCGACAAGATTTAAACAAAAGTGCTTTAGTAAATTAGATTGGAAAAAAAACGACGAATTGTTAAAAATACATATACGTATATAAATATCATGGCGCCTTTTGATTAAGTTCAAATATAATATATTTGCTTAATGCTTCGCATAAAATTCAAGGAAATTTAGATGAGAAGAAAATGGAAAAAGAGAGATTGAGTATATTAAGCCTCATTCAAGGTTGTTTGTCTACCCTTTTTCGCACTAATTGGAATAGGTTTTGTTTTTGCAAAACACTCATACATATATACCTAATGTACTGGATTGTTTTAAATTTTTTAGCTAAGATTTCATGAATCATATGATAATTGAAAATACTTTTGCTTTATTACACATATAAAAGTATTAAGTAGGGGACACATTTTGTATAATGTAATAAAATCGAAAAATAATGGCGATGGTTTTTTGCACGGCCCTGCACTACTTGAACCTTAATCAACCACTTAACTAGCGCTTCGGAAATGCGGGGATTAATTATAGTCGGCGTGCTCGGTGTTCCATCGGGTACCAAGGGATGAAGAGTGCTCAGGGTAGTGTATCAACGTAAATCATCTAGAAAGACTAAGCCTCTGAACGAGAAAAAGATGGCAAACTTACCTTCGCTATGTTATATATTTTAGTATGAATATCGTATATAAGTAGTATACGAAACTCTTTCACTTTCTAACTTACTATCTGTTACTGTACCGAAGGAGTTAAAATCAACAGGAAAGGTATTTCGTTGCAACTTCCCAACAGATATTCAGAGATTCATTTGACCCGACTTATCCGTCTGAGTGCACGAGTAGGTAAGTACCGTGACTACAAAATCAGAATTCGCGGTAATGCTTGGGCACACACCTACTAGAATGCAATCACCACCTCTCTGTTTCATTCCCTTTAATTTCTCCTTTCTGGCGGTCATCGTGTTACATCGTGAATAGGGGACATCGCCTGAGCGCTTGGTCATATTACAAAAAAAAAATTACATACATACATTATTATATACCCGATTTCCACGGATTAATATGGAAAGCTCGAACTTGTAAGCCGCAAAGCAACATCTCTTCCGTTCTCCCACCCCCCGCCACCATCTACCCAATATGTCGAATAAAGATCACATATAAACATGCGTAGATGCGATCCCTTGAACTTGTTAAGCTAATTTTTAACTCGATGGAAAAAATATCGGCTAAATTAAGTAAGTAAAATATTTGGCGGCGTTTCAATTGTTAAATAAAAAAAAAAAAAAGAAAAAAAACCTTTAGAATATAGTTACACAACCAACATATGCACTGGAGCGGGTATAATGCAGTTCATTGAACTTACTTTACTGTAGCTAAGGTAAGGCAACAAACAAACACATGACTTGACAGGCTTGTTTGTTTGGGCTTGCTTTCAGATAAGTTCAAATTGATAAAGTTCTCCGCCTCAAACAGTTTAATATCTTTACACATAAATATACATAATTGTAATTTTTTTAATTCCTTCAAAAACCTGTACCAGTATAAAGCATACATATAAAGCATACACATAAGCATAAATTGCACTATTTCTCATCTCATAATAGCTCTGTACGGTCGTTTTTTTTAAATAAATAAATATCTGCATTATTGTAAAAATTATTTGAAATAACCTTAGCAGAGGTCGTATTGTCTAAATGAGTAAAATGTTTGTCTCAACCGAGAGATTTTATTCGCTTTGCATTTTTTGTGGGTCAGCTTTCTACCTTTTCCTAAACTCTCCGGCACACGTATACATGCATAAACGTATACATACACATACACATATACATATATTATAATACGCTGAAAAATGCTACCGCTTTGCGCTCACATACAGAAGAATAAAAATATAATAGTTCCGTCATTTCGTTTGTTACAACGTTTATGAATCAATACTTATTTTTGGATTTGTTATTTAATCTGCGAGGTATCCGTTTGTTCCTGCAGTGGAAAGTTGAAAAATGGCACATAATTGCAAAATAAATAATTGCGGGAGGGACAATGCAATGCCTTGATCGGCGTGATAACATATCATATAACGTAAATCCAATTCTCCTCTTTTGAGCCTGCAGACGGACGAAAAATTATGACAGAATAATGACAGAAGGATACGCATTTCTTTGCGTTAGAAAACTTTCTCTCTGTTGAGCGCAATCGAATATAAATTTGCTTTAGTCTCACAGTGTCATACTTTCGTACTCGTCTTTCAGTCAACACTTATAACATATTGCGAGTTATTGTTCATGAGTGCAACAGAATTTTTTTTTTTTTTAAATATAAAAAAAATTTCATTTGTTAGCAATAACTTAATAAGATGTTTGACAAAACATTTTCAAATATCATTTTCGCACACTACAACGCGTGGGGTGCGAGGATAGATGAAGTTCATGCGGATGTATGTGCCTAAGCCTTGTAATTTTAGAGATATTTTCATGAAATTTTGCATAGTGAGCGGTTTTACCCCAAGAACGGACACTGAAAATTGAAAATGGTTCGGATCTACAGGACTACTTTTTGGATCGCTTCGTGTATAAAGACTTATTTTGACACGTAATCATATGAACATGAACTATAGGGTATCCAATTGCAGGCCGTCGTCCCACTAAAGTGTTTTTACTTATTTAAGCTTACATAAGAGCAATGGAAAGCGGTGTCTAGCGCGCAAACATCTTTTTTAATTTTGCAAACTTGGATAAATGTAAGCCACGACACTGCTTCGTTTCTGCAATAGCAATCACCAGTTGGTATGGAGAAGGATAAGATTACAAAGGGTCCTTTCGAAAAACTTTCGATTGGTATTAATGTGACTTTATGTGGTAGATATGAAATGGTCACGTTACGTTACATTACTTTTTCGTACACCTCGACTGTACAGCCGCGCTCTACAAACCAAGTTAATAAACTGCTGGTTTATATATGATTTTTCGCAATCCTGATCAAAATTTTGAGCCAAATTAGATTATAACGGACTTTTAATTAGTGCAAGTTTTTAAATGACATTCAGAGTTCAAAGTGAAACGTTAAAGTGTTAAGCTGACCAAAGGCAAAAATATCACCATTGTTCTATTAGCAGAGCAGCAGTGGGCCGATCCAAGCATGATTTTCTCTCTCTCTTTCTCTCTTTCCCTTCATCTCATTAGAGTGGAAACAAAAAAAAATTTCAATTGGCTTTCCTACTTTACACAACATTGTGGAGTCGTAGCCTTGATTTCAACTAAATCGATCTCACTGCATACTATATATGTATATATATGTTGTAGAACAACCGATGCCCATCTTTAAGCGTTACAGACAAATATAATGTTTCAGCTACTTTTTTATACTCACCGAAGAATTAGCATCAAATTCTTATTCGATTTAAGTATGTGCGTCTGGGCATTATCTGTTGTAAATATTCTGCTGGCCGCAACAATGGAGCTATCGACTTCAAATTGACAGAAACATTGGCAGTTCGTGCAGGCAGGTTTATATTGAAAATGGGCCAAATCGATCGAAGGACAGCCACGCCAATAGAATATTACGTAAAGTGACACCGCTTTTGTTTCTTAAAAAAACTAAACAATTGTTTTTTTGATTATTACTCATAAACTATAGCAGATAAACCTACAAAAATGTAAACGCATATTCTATGGACGATGCTGTAGTAGTATCTGCTCAAAAATTAACAAAATTGCCTTCACTTACCTAATATAATAGCGGATCAAAATGTAATTTTTTTTCATACCTTCATAACGCGAAGAAACAAGCTTCGAAAACTCCACAAAGTATATAATTTCTTGGTTCAGTTTCAAATTAGAAATACACCTCAGCATGTCCTTCTGTTGGTCTCTCTACCCGTCCCTCTGCTCAACTGTATACTATCGGGTGGTAACCACTCCCCCGCTCGCAGAAACGAACATGTCGGCGACAAAGTTGCAACACAATTTTAAAGTGACCTAAACTTTTCAAAGGACATGCCTACAACGCCCACACGGATATGCGACACAACTTCTATTTCGAAAATGTGCGAAAAAATCTGCCGCGTTCTCTCCAGTTCTTTTACTTGTTTTGTCTTTTTTAGGATAACGATAATGGGTGTAAAAGATTCGGTCACCACCGAATATCATTCTCTTACTTGTTTGAATTTGTATTTCGTTTTCTGTTAAAGCAAACAGATAAGAAAAGCCGTAGAGTGTATGATTATAACACAAGCTAACTAAAAAATGAATAAAATAAATTATATGATTAAAAAAAAAGGAAAGTGTTCGACCGAAAAAGTCTGCTTATCTTTATATAAAAGAATCGTAGATCGAAAACTCTAGCAGATTACGTTTTTTAGTGTCTACGAGAATCGAAGTTTAATGAAATCAAAGAGAATCTAATTTTTATTATTGTTTGTTATAACCGTTATAAGCTAAGTGTTTCAATATTTCAACCCAAAAAAAGTCAGTCTCATATTATCGCTTAGCAAAATCAGATAAACCAGTGAGTTCCAAAAATTGTCATAAAACAAATTATATATATGTATGTATATATATATATATATATATATATATATATTTGACTTTTTCCTAGATTACAAATTTCATTTAATGCGTCGAACTAGCTATTGACTCTTTCTTATCCATATTTTCGAAAATTTCAAAAACCTTATTCAAATTATTTTTTTTGTTATGATTTATTTTCATTTTAGTATATATGAACCTATTAGGTATTATATGTGTCAGAAATGTTAGCATCGTACGATTTCAAAATGAGAATGACCCGCGCAACGACCGCTCTACAATAATTAAACAAATAAGAATACCGTAGTGGGCAAAGCCGAGATAGATAGATGCGCTACCACACTTTGCCTCGATCGAATCGATCGAATTCATTCGTTTTCGTAATAATATACCAAAATTATGCATTATTTTTGCATAAAGCTGTTATATGGGAAGCAGTCGAAAAAGTAGTTCGAGCGAATCCATTTTCAATAGAGTTCATGTTTGGGACAAAGCATCTCAAAAATTGCAATTTTTAGGTTGGGCTAACATTGCACGGATGGACAAGCTTAAATCGATAAAAACTGATTCTGGATCGGTATAATAAACGATGGGTACACCCTAAATCCTTGTGCGTTTTACATACATCCTTACAAATTTAATATATAAAAATTTAGAAATACAAAGTATTTTAAGAAAATAATGTTCCGTGGAGAGGCAGATTCCCCCCATTAATCTCATCAACTTATTTTCGAAATTAATGAATGCTATCTCCACTATGCGGCTCAACAGCTTTTAGTTACTTCCCTCAGTAACGTAGAAAGTACGAAAGCTATTAGTATAACAATTAACATAAATATGTTACTTATCAGAGAAATGAAAAACTGTGATACACCGAAATAGATAAAGAAACTGGCTACAGTCCCCGGTAAGAATTTCTAGTTGCTATCTACATCATAGGTGATAGGTGATGCATAAAAATAAAGCTAATTAAAATAAAATTTCAATTATGCTTATTCTGCAAACTCTTTCGGTTCCGGTTCTTATTAAGAAAAAAAAAACTCTCCATGCATTTTATTTTGATTTGATGGCTTTGACAAATTCATTAACAAGCAAGCAATTATAACAACAACAAAAAAATAAATAAATAAATAAATAAAACCTGGCCGACGTTTCTGTAACATTGTTTCTGTTCATTGCACTTTACATTTACAAGCCTCTCCAATTGCATACAGTCAAGCAGGTAAGTAGAGATACATCGACAAATTTCTTAAAATTATGAAAACAACAGTTTATAGCAAAAAAAGATCTTTTGATGAATACAACTAGTAATTATTGAGACAACAATGTCTCGTTCAATTCAAAACAAGTAAGAGCATTATAGTCGGATAAGGCCGACCATTTCGCCCAGCAGTAATAATACGCCAAAAATTGCTGCGTGATTCACGTTCGGCAAGCTTGACTTCTTTATTAATTACTATTACGAATCAACTTTCATCATATTGAAGATTGAAAATTATACCTTCTTACCGTGTGAAGATGTGGTTTTTGTAGGCACGGTTATATGAGAGGAGGTTCAAGCAATTTCCCCACCTGAACCAAATTTCTCATACTAATTTCGAATGTGGAAGTGCTTTAACTCAGCGTCGTCCTTGGATCAAAGGCGGTGTACCAAATTTCATCAAAATATTTCAAAAATTGCGACTTGCAGATTGAACCCAAAAATACATGGGCAAAAAATGATTCTGAATCGATCGATATAATAAAAGATGGGGCGATTTTAAACCTTTCTGAATGTTACGCACGTCTGATCTGATCGGAAGTCCACTTATTATTATGTTGTAATTAAATTTAACTCTTTAAGAGTTAACAGAACAGATAGCAAAAATCAGTTCGGCTCATTTGATTAGGGATATGATAAAATAAACCCTGAAGTGGTTAACCAAAGACACGCTCGCGTTTTGATAGGTAACAAAAATTATAGGATAGATTAATAACTAATAAAAAGCACGCACACAAACACAAACACACACACACACACACACACACAATGTTAATGAAACTACCGAACAAGTAAATGTGGTCGATCGAAAACTCCTCAAAGGGTACATTTTTTATAGGTTGCATCCTGGCGCTACTTAAGTTTCATAATTACAATATTTTTTCAACACGAACTAATTGTCATTTCCATATTTGTCGTATTGAAAATATGAAATGAAGTAAGAAAATCGTACTCGGCTGTGACCGATCCTTTTATACCCACCATCTGTATGCTGAAAAATTCGAAAGAAACTAAAAGAACAACATTTTTATACTTTATAATTTTGAAGAGGCGTGGCTGATTTTTTCCAATTCTTTAGAATATACGTACAAATTTTCATCGTATGTCTATTGCAGTTTATAAGTGATGAGCCAAAACCCCAGTAAGTTGAGGTGTTTTCAATTTATGTTGTCCTATAGGCGACTCCTCTCACCGACTTGGCCTATTTTCGATAACGACCTGCGTCCAAGAACTTTCAATGTTTATCGCAATTTTGAAGGCGATAGAATAGGTGTTTACCATACAGACGGACAGATGGACAAGTAAATAGGCAGACATGCTGACACCTCTATTCTGGATGCTGCAAATGTTTCGACAATATGTGAATATACTCCCATCCTCATGTGATGGGTATAAAAATGTAAATCGCTGCTCCTACAGTATTGAAGATATTGTGATAATAAGTGAAACGGCGTTTTTTCATTCGGCTTTGGAAATTTTCAAAGGAAATATTATAATAATTGAAGTATACATTGACTGTCGCTTGCTTTCTTTTTTTTCTCTAATCACATGGTTCGCTTAGAACTTTACTCTTTTGTTTGTTAATAGCCATTTTTTCCATTCACTTGAAAGGCTTAAGTGGTTTTTTATTTGATCTCCCTCTTTTTTTATAATATTAAGAAATTCATGAGTGTACGCACATTTGTGTTCTTTACTGTATATGCACATATTAGCTTCTGTATGCATAGCATAATCGTAATTAATTTAGATTCATACGCGAACGATGGTTTATGTAATATTTCTTTACATCAAACACTACAGCAATGCTATCCAAATTACCGACTACATCAACATGTACGCCAGCATGTACTCATATATGTGTATATGTATGCACAAAATTCTATTTTAATTAGACATTTCATTTTTTAAACTTCAATTACAGGAGCAACTTTTCCGAATTTGTTCGCTCAAAAATGCATTCAAATAACATTTTTTAAGAAATGATAGTAGCTTTAACCATCACGCCATCTTATAAAATATGCTCTATTCGTATATACTTCCTAGTGTTTTCAGTCTTACTCTGGTAAATTTACCCCTTATTTATAATATATGAGCGAACACTAAAATTCACGTTTCATAGCACTACAGATCTGATCAGAACTGATTACTTAATTTCATGAACAATTTCTGCCAAGCTCTCCTTCCTCTCTATAGTTTCTATATAATATTATAAGGTCTAAAAACTAACTGTTTTTATTCCACTCCTTTCTGAGATTACCTTCGTACCATTGAATTGTGATTTTTAGGTTAACGTAGGTTTTATTTATTTTAATTCTTAGCAGATCTATTTACAAATTATTAACAGAAGCGCCACGCTCTCATTCTCGGGCTGGTCTTGTCCACTCGAATTTTGCAACTCAACTCTCTTCACTCTACTGACTTTACCTTTCGTAAATATTCTGCTTATATACCCTTTTATAAGCAAGTCACGAGTAGCTAACTTCATTGTGACGTTTTTGTGTTAATCCCACTTTTTTATGGAAACTCAAATCGTCGAATGTGGGATTGTCGTAACAATGTGTAACATTTTGTACCAATTGATTGCAGAGGTAAGTTTGCTAGTGAAGCCGAAAGCCCAGTGAAAACAATGGATGCATTCGTCGTCGGTGTCTTCTTTGCGCATTGTAAATGAAGTTTGAAAACTTCGTGCCAATGGCTCTCTTGTCGCTTCCATCACGTTAGCTTATAAACTCATCCAAATAGAAGGCAGAAGATTCAATTTAAATAATTATTCCTCTGCGAAGTGATCACATGTTTGTGATCATACAAATTCTACATTGTCTTATTTGAGAAATACATAAAATTTATTAATAAATTTTCTTCAAGTTATGGTCCATGTTGATGACAACTGAAAAAAAATTGCAACCAAGCTCATGATCGATGCAAGTGAGAACTACGCGAAAGACAAACAATATTTGAAAAGTCTTTTGTGATTTAAAAATGTTTATGAACTTGATTTCAGCAGCTGTTTCTTCTTCTAGTTGAGAAAAGTAGAACAAATTTCGAGCCCCATACTCCAATATCGGATCCTCTCATCAATATATCTTGTAACTCAATTCAGTAAATCATCTGAATCAATCGATTACAACGGTTCCTTTTTTAACGAAAATACCGTGGGCCATACCGTTCCAATGAGTTGCGCCTGCTGATATGCCGCTTTATTTAATCCATTTACATTTTTATTTTATTTATTTGTTTCTTGTAGAAAACATAGAATACCACATTCTCCCCCTCAGAACGAGTTCTCTAATAAACCAAATCTTGGAAACTCATCTACGCGATTACAGGACAAGCATATACTCCTCTATTTGAAATAACCACAAAAAAAAAAGTTACCAAAAAAAAGTAACCAAAATTACCAAATGTACACAAAGTGGGCTTCCTTGTCTTTTATCTTCTATTTTATAAAATGAATAAAATGCTCGAATAAAAAACTTGATGAATAAGTTGCGTCTGCTTCTAGTGGAAATAGTAAACATCACTAAAACACTAACCAACGTTTTCCGTAAAAGAATAGAATCAAAGTCGAGAGTTTCTTTTCGGATTAAATCCGAAATGAAGCTTTTAATGATCGAATGTATGTACATTTACCTTCTTATGGCTAGCACCGAAGGGTGGCAGTATAGTCATTTTGTCATAATGTTTGCAACGCCCAACAGGAAGCTTCAGAGGCCGTGTAATGTATATATAGTCTTGATTAGTATGAAAATCTGCGTCGCTTAAGCCATGGCTATCAGTCTCTGTGTAAATTTTTCTTAACAATACTTTTCCGCGAACTAAAAGATGGAAGATAAATTTTATCCCTTTCCCTTTTTCTAACCATAAATAAAACCATGAAGCGCTAGAGATTTTAATGACGATAGGTATGCGAATTCCAGCCCCAGCCTAATTTAACTTTAAAACATATTTGAATGGAATATAAATGTCAAAAAATAGTCCTATCGTTTATTGAAATGTAGTTATGTTCCACTATTCGCTATTTTTCACTTGCGTGCAGAGACCATCCATGTCATCCGTCTTTGATCATAACATACGAACGGTTCCACGATCTGATACAACAATCTAAAGCTAAGCCAACCATATATAATCGTAATCGATAGTTACAAACTTGAATAGATGAAAATGAATTGTGGAAAAATATGCGATCTACTACTTCTTATGGGAACAGAATTGTCATATAAAATTTATACCAAATACTCATATGAAACTCAGTAGAAATATTTCCCAACACGATCTATAAATTTTACATAAAAGTAATCTTAATTGTTAAGTTGGGAAGTCTGTAAGTAACAAAATATTATGCAACATTTATGTATTGGCTGCAGGTGGCCTTTCTTCTTTGCTGAATATAATTATCTACAAGCAAATAGAAAGTTTAATATTCCGGGCATTTTTGAGGCATAATCGTGAGATCTTCCGACGAACTGCTATAACTAAACAATTTTTACAATAAATTAAATTTGAATATCTATGCATTACAAATGTTTGATTAATGTGACAGACATATTCCTAAACCTCTAGCGAAGATATTGACCGTGACCCGATTAGAATCATTTTCAACACTTATCATGTCATCATCTTAAAACAGGGCCTTAGTGTTTCCATCTAACACATACCCTAAATATTGAAATTTCAAAAAAAAAAAAAAAAAAAATTTCAATTCATTTATTTGTCTTCATACGTATTTTTGTATTACCTGCCCAATTTCGCCCAATTTAGGTATCGATGCGGAATTGTGGTCAATTTAATAGATGCAATAACATTTTCTTGCGGATGTCGACGTCATTTAACTGATTTGATAAGTTCACATCGATTCCAGACTTTATATTATTCAAAACTATATACATACGTTCTAAAAATTATATCTAAAAAAACTGCAAAATAAAATTGCTTGTAGATCGCATGTAATGGACATAAATGTCGTTTAAGGATAGACAACAGCTCTCGGTTTTATTTACTAAATTATTAAATGCGTATTGAACCGTGTAATATTACAAAAAATAAGCCACATTTATAGTTCAGAAGTTCAGGTTCTTTTGTCATTATGTAGGCAAAAACTTTTCCATTGAGAGTATCGTCCACTTTTGACAATAGTAAACTAGTAAGTAAATTGCTTTTGTATCTTCTTGTCTTCTCTTAGACTACTTCTCTGTTTCTCTTGCTGTATCTTGAAAGACATCGCAAGCCTTTTCGAAGTGAGCATTCGAGAAATTGCTCACGTTTACAGTGTAATTACGTAAATAATGATAAAAGCGCGTAGAACGACGTTCTGCAGAAGCGCGTAATTTCTCACTACGACATATAGATCTCAACGAGGGTTCATAGTCCAAATATCGAGCGCGCAAATTACGAAACTGATCGGAACCTAGTTCCTCACACAAAGAACAACTATAAAAAATTCAATTAAAGTAAAAAGAATTATTCAATACATTAAATTTTACCTTGATTTTTTTGGAACGAATAAATTGTAGGGACAAGATTGAGCGTCTAAGTTAATCGAGATCGCTTGCTCTAATAAAAAATGGGATATATCTTCTGAAAGTGGCGGCACTAAACGATCGACAACCCCAACCTTTGAATTCATCTGATGTCCACTCCCATTCAGTATACAATGCTTACTGATTGCTTGCTTGTTGCTTAGTGACGATATGGAGAGATTTTCATAAAATCTACATAAATTGTCAAGCGGTGTTACAAAGTTACTAGTCTGTGTGGCACTATTAAGCCATTGCTTTTTCGGAGATCGGGATTTACGCTTAACAGTTTTTGAATTATTATCCTTTGTCCAAGTACCTAAGTCTTGAAGCTTTTTCGATGCACGAAGTATATCAGTCAAATTTTCAGACAACAAATGAAAATCTACTGGACATGGTATAAGGCACTTACTATTTTGTCGTGCTGCATAGAATTCAAATAACGAACAATGCATATAAATGGTGGAGTCTTGGATTTCAGAATTGGAGTGTATTTCTTCGAAGTCCGGCATTGCGTTTACTGCAGCAATGCTGCCTGTTTCCTGTTCTATAGAGAATTGCCTTTTGCGTGGTGAAGCAAAATAGCTAAAATTTCCACTGTCAACTTTAATCCGGCGTTTTTCCGAATTCTCGTTTGCTGGTAATGATTTCAACTGTCGACGGTCACCGCCGCTTTGTATAAAGAACTGCAATTCAAGTAGTGTCCTCCTTAAATCAAATTGATTATACAAATATAAGGAGATCAGATCATTCCTTCTTACAGGACAGTTCTCTATTAGCGAAAGAATCGCTAAAAACTTTGTTATATTTAGAACATTCGGAGGTTTGAAATGTATTGTATTCTGCTGCATAAGCTTTTGTAGATGAGCACAATTTGGATCAGAGGCAATAATGATGACTGGTCTTTTGGAACTAGCCGCCAAAGTGTAAATGGCGTCGGTGAAACCAGAATCAGTTTGTTCAAAGACAACGTCAGCATCCTCAATTAATATTAAAGACTTTCGCGTAGCGTTTCCTGCTGGATCACCAAAATTTGAATCTGTAGTGGCTGTTAATTTCGTAGAAGCTAAATTTGAACTCTTTCGCTTATTTGAATCTTTTGACTTCAAACCGTTGAGCGATATTTTTAAGAGATTTTGACCAGGGCAATTTGCGACGCCTATAGAATCCTTACGAATCTGATGTGATTGAGTGGCTTCTTGTAAATCTTGTATTAAACGTTTTCCAGTCCTTTTCATGCCAGCGTTAATTTCTAAAACATTGAAATTCATTTCATTAGCTAAGGTGAAGACAGCGCTCGTTTTACCACTGGAAAGAGGCCCCAGCAAAACCACTGTATTGCCGCAGAGTTTCTGCTGACTTAAGTAAGAGTCATTCAGATCCATAAAATCAGAAGAATCAGTACTTTGATGATTGCGTCCATTTACCGAGCCATTGGTCCAATATGATAAAAAATCTTTAAGTTGTTTTACGGGACTTAAATTAACCAACACTTGCTCAAGTAATAAAGGTTTGTATTTTTCACTAAAAAGCAATTCTCCATTAGGTGCTGCTGTTGGAGGACAACATTCATCGTCTGATATTAATTTCGTTTTACTGTCAAGCAACGGCCGTCTTGCGTGACGTGTAACCATAAACGACTCTGTAACTTGTTCAGTATCCTGGGCAGTGTCAATAGCACTGAAATAGCGATACTTTTCACGCATTTGGTTGTAACATTTGTAAGTGCGGAAAGGTTCAAATTCCGCTTTCCAAGACTTAACAATTTCTCGTTTATTAACCAAAATAGGTAGGGGGCTAAAACCACCATTTATTGAAAAAGACTTCAATGTTTTTGCCTAGAAAAAATATAAAATAATTGCACATATAATTCTAGAAGGCACCAACTATTGCAACTCACTTGAAAACCTTTCACTATGCAATCGGTTAAATTACTTCCAAAAGAACGCCTTGTAAATAACTGTATCCTATTCCGTTGAGTTGAGTGAAGAATATGTGATAACTGTGCTTCAGATCGCAGTTTAATTCTCGTCATTAATGTTGAATCTTCCTTAATCAACATCTTTTGAGGTAGCTGTTGTATGTGCGAAATTTTGGGAAACAATTCTACAGCGCCCTCATAGTTTTGCTCACATTGCTTCTGTTTCTCCTGCTCCAGACGCAATATTTCAGGAACCCCTGAATGCAGAAAAGCTTGACGTGCCTTAAGTGTTTCTCGGTTAATATAGGGCTTTGGGAAAGAACGTACGAATAAAGGCGCTAATTTTTTCGGAGTAGTTTGTGTTGCACCAGCATCCGCATCAAATTGTTCAAGGATGGTGTCGTCCAAGATAATAATGTTATTGGATTCTTCTTCTTTGTCATTGGTCGCATCGTTCGCAAGTTCGTTCATCATATCGTTATATGCGTTGTATTTTTGGGTTCTCGGAGTTGCTTTTGGACTTTTTTCTAAATAATAATCGTAACGTGATTTACTTGCACATGATCTTCTGGGTCGACCACTAGGCGTATCAAGTGCTGCAGTATTTTTTACCAATGTATCTGATGGACTATCAGTCTTTACCAAAGAACTTTTTCTTTTTCGACCACGGGTTTCGGCACATAATGCATCCACAACTTTAGCTGTTTTTACGTTAGGTAACTCTTTTTTTGGAAAATAGCCCAAAAGACCATTAGTTTTTTTTGTAGGCGAATTAAGTTTAGCGAGATATTCAATTGATTCTGTATCTATTTTTGACGCACTGTAGTCTAAGGATTCGTTGAAATCAACGGAAACATTGGGTTTTTTTCGTGGTCTGCCAACTCTTTTCAAAGATTTAGATTCCTCAGATTTTACGGCAGTAGAGGCAGTTGCATTGTTCCCTCCATTAATCAGCATTTCCTTAAATCTTTACTATATATATTAGTTTTATAATAGAAACAATTTATCACTTTTTTACCTTTTAGCTCTCGCGTCTAATTGTTCCTCAACATATATTTCACGACCTTCTTCTTCCATTCTACGCTTGACGCCGCTTTTTCTCTCAGCCCATTCCTGAAGTTTCCTTTCGCGTTTAACGTTGAATTCCGAGTCTTCTTCATTCACGGCGTCTGGTGATTTTTGCTCTTTACCTGGACTATTTGAACCACTCGATTTGTTGCGAGCGTTCATCATGACTTCAAAAGCATTAGTGACGCGCATATTTTCCTCATTGGTTTCACACTTTTCACTGCTTTCATCTTCAGTCAGTATTTCAACAATCTCATTTCCATTATTTTTTTCATTTATACTAGATGCAAAGCTCTTTTTTGGAGATCTTTGAAAGTGTTGTAATATGGTTCCATTTCCATTAGAGCTCTGCAATGATACATTAATGTTCTCTTGACTGCAACCTTCTCTTAAAGGTGTTTTTTTTATTTTAACTCGTTCTTTGTGTCTATGTTTATGCTTGGACTTCTCCACTTTGTTCATACTATTTTGAGTCACTATTAATTGTGTTGCCGTCGAGGCTTCCATAAGAGTCAGCTTCTTTTGCTCTTTCTTACGGCGATGTTTTTCTCGATGTTGTTTCTTCACTGTGTGTAAAACCTCTTCCATATTCTGCAGTATCATTTTAGAATCTACACGTAGACATGACGAGTTCGATGACACCTCAGGCGTTGCTGCGAAATTTACTTCAGAATTGGTAGTCGGTTTACCGTCTGGTTGACATGCGTTGCTTTCAACGGTACAGGTAGGATTTACGTCAGTATTCATAATGTTCACCACATTTAATTTAAAAGTAACAATATTAGGACATTTCAGCCCAAAAACTATATAATTGACTTAAAACTAATAAAAAACAAATTGACCTAAAGAAGCAGAGATGGATATGCGTACAGTGCGTACAGTGCGTACAGTGCGCGAGCCTAGCGAGTAAAATGCCAACCAAATAATCGGAGGAAACAATAAAACACAAGCTTTTTTCATTCAAGAGCATATTATTTTTAATTGTTGGTTGTAGAAATGAAAAATGTATAAACAAATCACATTATTACAGGCAACGGTGTGATATTCATACAACAAAATAGGTTTCAATTTGAACAAAAACTTTTCACTTTGTGTATCATTAATAATGTAATGTGTCTTCAAATTGCTTTCTAAATAATTTACTTTTATTCACTAATATTTACGCAAGCAGGAATATTCACACTTTAAAATTTATGCCTTAAAAACAACTCTTTTTACATTTTCTCTCTCGTCAGAGAATACTAAAATTACGATAGCCATTGATACAAATTATGTTATGAGAGATAATTTATGAATAATAGCGCGGTAATGTTACACTATGGCTTGGTAACACTATTTTCTTATCAATTCAATATTTAGAGTAGATATGCTATAGAGTTTCTTTGAAATATTAGAAATATTACATCTAGGTTAACGCTTTCTTATGTAACTAGGAGTAGAAGAAGACATATAATTTTAATTTTTTAAACGACTTTTCAAAATCTCGCACTAACATTAATTTTTGCAAACTTCGTAAACGTAAACTAATATCTCGGAACGTATTCACGTCTCTATTCTGATAAGTTATCATTGTAAAATTCTTGTAAAAGTGCATATAATTTTAACATATACTTATTGGAAAAAAAATTTAAGGAATTAAAGTTTAATTATTTAGAAAGCAACACACAATTTTACGTAAACGCATATTAAAATGTTCCTCGCTGATATAGATGCAAGCAGAAAAAATCTAGGAAAATAAATATAAGATATAAAATTTATCCATGGTTTTTGCACTACGATCTTACTATCAGCAAACTGTTGCTCTCATGTGCCTACTTATCTGATTTATGTTTACCAGGAATATCAACGAAAATTTTAAAGATTTCCCCAACAATATTGTAAACGTTATTCTGGAAGAGTGCTGATATTAATGTATTCTCTAATGTTTTTTATGTAAATTAAAGTAATGAATACGAACTTAATTCTCACGCTTCAAACGTGAATATAAACGCGACGCTTGCGTTATGCGTTGCGCATGGCTTACGATCTGTCAAAATAAAATTTATTAGGTGTATTTAAATGTAGATAAGAATATAGATTGCTTTGCGTTGTGCGTGAAAACCTCCAAATTTTTTGCGTTTTTGGTTTTGACGCTCAAAACCCTGAAGTACTTATGAAAGCAAAAATTCATATAGTTTATGTTCCAAGCACAATATGATTATAAAATGGTCATTAACATTTTTATTAAAAAAAAAAACGAAAAAATTAAACTAAAGGATATTGTTATCAGTTTCTATATGGAAAAAAATTTCTTTCACTTTATTAATTGCGTTTTGCTTCAAAAAACTAACTTTTCCAAGCAATTTTTCGCTTTATTAATTTTGCACGTCATTAACGTGTATGTAACAGAGACTACAGGCCTTTGCTGTAGCATCGCAAGCGCAAGCGAAGTGCTCAACAGATTTTGCTTGGCGCAACACCACACGCAACGCCTAGCGCAAGTGATGTGTGTAAAAAAGCAATCAAGCTTGATTGCGTTAGGCCTTAAACTTGAATACGTTAAGAGCAATGAATATGAATATGAAATATGTAAGGGGAAAAAGGATAAAACAAGATATTTAACAAATTTTATTTTTGTTATTTTAAGCTTTCGTTCATTTTGTGATTTGCAATTTCGATTTGTTTTTCAAATTATTTTAGTATTTTAAAGGCAAATCTTCAAGTTATGGAATAATTAATGAGAGGTGTTTGTGTCATATTATTTAAGCAGACTATGATTAGCGAAGCAATTGTTAGAAGTCGAAAGTTCTAGTCAATGAATAAAAATAAGCCTACATGGACAAAGGAAAAAATATTATGAAATTTTCTGATAAAAGAATTTACTTTAGTGAATTAAATATATTTCTTGATTGTATTAAATATATGAAATAAGTACAACTAAATAAAAGATTTGTATACTCAACAACGAAGAACGGCGGTATATTCACATGCTGAGAACGTTTGTGACAACCAGAAAGAAGCTTCAAAAATCCCTTAAAGTATATACATTGCTGACCAGTGTCAAATATGGAATGCACTTAAATATGTTTGCCTGTTCGTCTCTCTGTCCAGTTGTTCCTCTGTTCGAATGTATATTATCTGTGGTAAACATTCTTCGTTTCGGAAAAATGAAGATATTGCCCTCCAATATTGGCAAAAAAATTTGGAAATGATCTCACTGGATCAAAGCGCATGCTCATAAAGCATCCTGAACTGAAAACCCCTTCGTTTTCTAATTTTTCTGCTAATAATTCATGAAATATATATATTTTTACTTCTTTTTTTCTACAAAAATAAAAAAAAATCAACCTCGCCCACTCAATACTAGAGAGTACGAAACTTTAATTTTAACTTTTTCTTTTTAGGTTCTTTTTAGGATAAGGGTCATGAAGATGTTACAAATTCTCACTTTTTATAGCATTTAAACAAGTTATGGTCTGAGGTAAGAATGTCTGTACATTTAAGTGTGGCAGATTCTTTGATTCCAAAATACCCCAATCACTCTATTAACCATACCCATGGCCATGAAAGTATGGTTGTCGGGAAGAAACAACAGCTATCTGTTTGCTGCCTATTATACTGATGTAAAGAGGGGACTTCCACATGTAATCAAAATTCTTAGCTACTTCCTTCGATTCATATTCGATAGGAAGTGCTCTGTATACAGTTGCCAAACTGTTTCTTAATATAATAATAATATTAATGTTAAAATAATTAAATTTAAATGTCAATTTTAACTGAAAAAGGGAAGTATTGCATACTCTCACAATAAGCTAAACACATAAGAAGTCACAATTCATAGGTAACCATTTAAATGATATTGAAAAACGTAGAAATGGTTATCCAAGTCAAAGGAAAAGTCTACATTTAACTGAAGTGGGCAACCGATTTCAATGTTTATGAAGTTTTTTGTCGATAAGTTTTTATAATAAATCAAAAGTTTGTGGATTCATTCTTACAGCATCTGTGAACTTTTCATGCCCGTGCAGAAATATATGCTCAAATGTGTTGTAAAAACTTCTTCTTTCTATCCTTACATTTAAATGATGGTTTTGCTTATTATAGTTCTTTTAGTGAAGTCCGCCACCATATTTTCTCTTTTTAATTCTGTATTTCAGTAATAAACACAAATTGCTTATTCATCTTGACATTAATTGACTTATTATTATTTTGCATATGTAAGTTGAGTATATTTACGTTGATTCCTTTATTCTAAAACCATATCTCAGTTGTTGACTTCTCAAACGACATGATAAGACAGAAGAGCGAAGATTTTGTTAACTATTTGCGGCCTGAAATGTCGAATAAGCGGGGACCGTTTCGTTATGTTACACCTTTGGCTTATTATCAATCATTTCAAAACTTTTGCCTAGATTCCGTTAAACGTCTTATGTTAGGCGAATTGGCAACACTAATCTTGATGAGTAAACACATTTTTTTTCATCTTGACAATTATTTGGGGACTTTTTGTGTTTGTGATTTATTTGCTAAAAAGCAGAAATTGTGGAATAATAAACTTCTGTTATTATTTCACACAAATCACCAGAAATATACGTTTCTAAAGTAAAAACATTATTATCATAAAAATTTTAAATTTTTCAAAAAATTTCAAGTGTTTACAAGTCAAAATAAAAAAATTTTAAAAAACTGATAGAAAAAAATGGAAAATCAAGAAAATCCACCCACAGACGAGGATGAATCCCAAATGGATCCAGTTCAGTCAGTTAATGTGCATGTTAATAATGTAATATTTAAAGAACAAGTGACAAAAATTAACGGCAATCAATGTGAAAATGTGTTTGCTGAAAAATCAAAACATGATGGCATACATGATAAATGTAAAATTTTACGGGGCAAATTGTCTAATCATTTACGTTCTGTTGAAAAGGGGCAGGAAGCAGCCAAACATTTTGGGAACATTTCGGCCACGAATGATGTTCGCGTCAATCAAGCAATGAAAAAATTGCGCATAAAAATATCTAATGCCACGACCAGCGAATCGCACACAAATGGAGGAAGTTGTGTGACAAATTCACATAAAGTAAACTATAAAGAGGTTTATGCGTTAGGAAATCACAAAACAAAGCAAGAGCTTCTAAAAATTGTCACTGGCCTTCAATTGTTGTTATCTAAATTGACAATAAATAATCATCCGTTAAAACGGCACGCACAACATCTAGCTCAGAACATACCACATTTGAAAGACTTCCCATTGTTTGACATACAGTCAGATATTGATTCAAGGCCCTCTACCTCGGCTGCTAATCGTAAACATTATGAATCTGACCTCTCTGTGAATAATAGACCGCGTCGAGATTCAGAGATTTCGAGTGTGAGTAGTGCGAGTACGCAAAAGGAAACAGCTGCCACGGCTACCAGTGGTAAGATGAATGGTGAAGCGAAAAAGAAGCGTAATCGGAAATCGAAAAATAAAGAAACGACTCAGGCAAGTGAACATGACTCGTTTGCCAAATATGTGAACGATATAGTGGCTGAATATTTGGGTGAAAACCAAATGGAAAAAATTGAAAAGTTGCAATTTTCATTGAATGATATTGATCATTTGGAGGAATATGCTCAAAATTTAGTACAGGCAGGCTTAGGTCGTATTGTTGAAGAAGAGATTCGTATTAACCGTAAGAATAATCGTCAGGCTTTTGTTGCTCTGAACACTGACAGAGAAGGTGGTGAGAGGGATGGCTTTATACTATTACCGGTAGCACGGCGGTATGCTTTTGAAGGCGATGTTGTTCGAGCTTTCGTCATGAACTCCGATGGCGGCGGGAGTTCCATGACTCAATCGCAAAACTCGAAGAAGGCTAGGAGAAAATCGGACAACATATTTGGCGGCAAAGATCACTCATTTAGTTTACAAGAGGAAGAAAATATATTTGATGATACTGACTCCTCGCCAGATACTGAACTAGAGGATGTAACCGATTTATTGGATACTTCAACTGTGGTGATTTCCGACAACTGCCCTAAAGCATTTGTTATTTCTATCGTCAGACAAACTGAATTGCGCCAAATTGTCGGTACCATTTGTTTTAAAAGTTCAACTAAACTACTGAACGAAAAAAGTTATTATAAATTACGACCGCATGATATGAGAGTACCTATGATGTATGTCCCTGTGGAATCTTGTGCTGACCATATAACGCCGGAAAACAAAAGCGAAATTTGCGGCATATTGTACTTGGCTCAAATTTTGGAGACAGACATTAACGGTCGTTGCATAGGCGAGCTGTTGCGGCCGGTTGGCAAAGTAGGTAACTTAGAGGCTGAGATCAAAGCTATATTATTGCAAAATGGATTAAAGGATGTGCAGCCATACGATCAAAAATATCAAGATATGTTTGATAGACCTTTGTCACCTATCAGCGATAAAGAATTGAGTACACGTCTGGATTTGCGACAGCAATGTATATTTACCATTGATCCGTTAACAGCTCGAGACTTAGATGATGCCATTTCTATCGAGAAAATTAACGACAACGAATACGAAATTGGGGTGCATATTTCGGATGTGTCACATTTTCTTCTCGAAAATAGCGACTTAGATAATATTGTAAAGGAAAGAGCTACCTCAATATATCTTGTTACCGAAGTAATACATATGCTACCTCAGTCCTTGTGCAGCCGTTGCTCATTATTGCCCGGTGAAGACAAGTATGCATTTTCGGTATTTTGGCGTATGAATTTGGAGGGCGAACAGTTGGATAAACCACGTTTTACGCGCTCCCTGATCAATTCGTGCTCCCAGTTTGCTTACGAGCACGCTCAAAAAATTATAGATAATCCAAATGAAAACTTTGATGTTCACGAGTTGCCAGAAATTCACAATAACTGGACGCCTTCAGATCTAAGGTGGAGAATTATAACTTTGCATGGGATCGCACAAAACCTAAGAGCTGAGCGCTACGACAAAGGTGCTTTATCGATAAATAATCCCAAATTGCATTTCACTCTCGATGCTGTAACCGGTGAGCCGGTATCCTACGAGGTCGAAAGCCGAGAGGAAGCCAACTTCCTTATAGAGGAATTTATGTTATTGGCCAACCAATCGGTAGCCCGTTTTATATATAATCATTTTCCGGATACTTCAATACTACGTAATCACGCGTCTCCGCTTTCAAAATCTATGAAAAGTCTACGTGAACGCCTATTAGGTTTGGGATTAGATTTTGATATCAGGTCCTCAAAAGCAGTTTACGCGAGTATGCAACGCCTATGTAGAGAAGCGAGTGATCCGAAAGCTATGGATGCATGTTTAAATACATTATTGACTAAACCAATGGCCCGTGCTCGGTAAGTTTTCTTTTATATAGTTGTAGAAGTTGACTCACGCTTGTTTGTCCTTGCAGTTATTTTTGCAGTGAAGGCAAGGCTGAGACTGAATTTTGGCACTACGCTTTATCCATACCAATATACACACATTTTACTAGCCCAATCAGGCGGTATCCTGATATTTTAGTGCATAGGTAAGTCTAAGCAAAAGATTTATATCAGTCTTTGCTTTTATCAAACGAACATTGGTATTTCGCTTATCACCCACTTATTTATCGTTTAGTTACCCTCATGCGATTGCTATACTTTTCGATTTTTGTACACAATATTTGTCATATTGATTAAAAGATGGTTTATCATGTTTATATTTCAGTAGTTATCAAGTAGTGTAAAGAACATAATAATTTAGGTGTTAATGTACCGGATTAAAATGTTATTCAAAAGTTAATCGAATCAATTAGTAATAGTCCATTTTTAAAGCTTGGAATGCGTATGCCAAGTCTTCATTTAATGTACGAAATTCCTTTAAGATTTTTTCCTCGCCATCTTTTCCCGAATCCTTGAAAAAAATTTTTCATTAACTTTTTTAATTTAAAGACATTTTACTTTTATCTTTTACTTACCATAAATTTCATTGAAGACAATCGATATAATAAACTGCCCATAAATTGTTGTATCTTAGTCCATGTGATCCGATTTTCCATTTGAGCTGTTTTTTCAACAGCATTTCTTGCTAAGTCGTAGAATGCAATCATATTTTTTAACATTCCGAACGTTTTATAAAAGGGACAGTAGCAATCATATGGCGTGTAAGAGTTTTGCTGCAAAAAATCATCTTTCAACATTTTGGCTACTTCTAATGTGATCTTGTCAGTTTCAGCTAAAGACGCTTTGCCTACTAACTGTACAATTTCGGATAGATCTTCTTCTTCTTGTAAAATTTCCCGTGTTTTGACACGTAACGGTACAAACCCAGGGAAGTTTTTGTCATAATAATCATCTAAGGCTCGGGTATATTTTGAATAGGATATTAACCAATTAACAGATGGGAAATGTTTACGTTGCGCCAGCTTCTTATCTAGACCCCAAAATACTTGAACAATACCTAAAGTTGCCGATGTTACGGGATCGGAGAAATCACCGCCCGGCGGGGACACTGCACCAACGATTGTTACACTACCTTCTCGTTTCGGATTTCCTAGACATTTGGCACGCCCAGCACGTTCATAAAACGAAGCCAATCTAGCTCCTAAATAAGCGGGGTAGCCCGAATCAGCTGGCATTTCAGCCAAACGACCGGATATTTCACGCAGTGCTTCCGCCCATCTCGAAGTAGAGTCTGCCATCATAGAAACATTAAGCCCCATATCTCGAAAATATTCAGACAGAGTGATCCCAGTGTAAATTGATGCCTCTCGTGCGGCGACCGGCATATTGGATGTATTAGCAACTAAAGCGGTACGTTTCATTATCGACTCGGTAACACCGTCAATTTCGATGGATAGTTCAGGGAAATCACGCAGTACTTCAGACATTTCGTTGCCTCTTTCACCGCAGCCCACATAAACTATAACATCCGAGTTTGAATATTTGGATAAGGCTTGAGATATCACCGTTTTTCCGCAACCGAAGGCGCCTGGTATAGCAGTAGTGCCACCCAGAACGCAAGGGAACAATGAATCTATAATACGTTGGCCTGTTAGTAAGGGAAGGTTGGATGGCCATTTTTCCGTGACCGGCCGAGCTTGACGTACCGGCCACACTTGTAACATCGTATGACTTGTCTTTATATCGTCGTATTCAGTCTCCATAATAACATCATCTAGAGTATAATTTCCAGGCGGAGCTATGAAAGTTATGCGACCTTTTGAACGAGGATGTAACATTAAACGATGTTTTACCAAAGTATTTTCGTAGACTACGCCATATATATCACCTCCAGTTAGATTACAACCTACGCGAACTCCAGTGATTGGGGTGAAATCCCAATTAATGTCGCGTGGTAAACTTGCAACATTGATACCCTTTGGTATAAAAATCAACTCAGTGACATCTCGTATAGAACGCAGAGGACGTTGAATGCCGTCAAAAATATTACCCATTATACCTGGGCCCAATTCAACGGAAAGTGGCTTGCCGGTACGCAAAACAGGATCCCCTACTGTCACACCAGAAGTATCTTCGTAGACTTGTATTGTAGCCAGATTACCCTCTAGACGGATAATTTCGCCAACTAATTCAAAGTAGCTCACTCTAACTAGTTCGTACATAGCAGCCCCTACCATATTTTCAGCGGTCACAACTGGACCAGAAACGCCATAAACACGTCCGAGACTTTTCTCGTCAACATCGTCATAAATTGATCGTCTCCCCTGACGGGTGCGTTTCGCTTGTTGATAACCTTCACAGGTTATTGAAATTCCTGGATCTGATTTTTCTTTTTTATCGCTACTACTAACAGTTGCGCTTTTGGTATCTCCATCGCGTTTTTCTTTTGTCTCTGATGATATCAAACTCTGGTCATTATCATCGTCGTCCATCTTACTCTCGCACAATTAAATTAATTCTTATTTACAAGCAGCCGATATAGTTGTGTTCAAAATATTTCAAATTTTCAATAAAATTATTTTGAATTCAAAATTTCATAATTTTTTTGAATTTCATCGGTGAAAATTATTTTGACATTGAACGCACAAGGTATTTGTGATGCTATCTGTTATTGTGAACGTTTTGAAAATACAGAGGTGTTTTACGATGAGAAAAAAAAATTGTTAATAACTCCCTAATAGTTTTTTTATTGTTATCTTGCATATTTTTTAGACTATTGGCTGCTGCCCTCAACTATTGCCCGCCACCTCAACGCACCAGCGATGAATTGCATTATTTGGCTAAAGTGTGTAATGATCAAAAGTTTAACGCCAAAAATGCTGGTGATGATTCTGTTAACCTATTTTTTAAACGTTATATCAAAGCCAAACAGTCGCTAACGCTCAGGGCTGTAGTTACTGAGATCTATCAGCATTTAGTTAATGTCGTGACGATCGAAACGGGTCACACTATTGCGATTAATTATAAAATGCAAAAAGTGCTTGTTGATACCACCCATGTGCCCTCATATATTACGATCATAGAGAAAAATTCTACAAAGCCCCCGATAAAATTACAACTTTTCTCAACGGTTGAGATCAAGTTGGTCGTTTGGGATAATAAATTGTGCGGTTTTTTGGCTTCGCCGGATCCTAAACAACGACATTTGAATAGCATGGGATCGTCATCGACATCGGCAAAAAAGGACAAACATTATTGTAGCATATCTACTAATGATATGAACGGTGACAATATTCATGTAACAGCAAAAAATCGCTCCAATAATTCTGTGTCCGAAAATGAAGATAGCAGTAAAGCAACTACCACTTCCAATTCAATAAGCTCAAGACCGTCTAAGAAAAAGAAGAGAAATCGCCGAATATATCAATGGTATACGATGCCCTCTGAAATTCCCGAACCTAATTAATTTGATTAATATTACATTTGTCACATTTTTAAAAGTGACATATGTATGCGTTAAGGCGCATATTTGTGTGCGTATGAAATTCATATTTTTAAACACATATTTTTTTACCTATAAAATTTTATTTTAAACTCAAGTAATAATTAGAAAAAAATCACAACGACAGAATAGTAAAAATTATCTATCTTTTTTAAACTTTAGAGTTTATTTGGACTTTTTAACCGCGTAAAATTTATATGCCGCAATTAAAAGAAAAAACAAAAAAACAAATTATTGTAAAAAACAAATTAAATTAAATCCGATGAGAGAAACAATTGTCAATGGTAAAAAATTCACTTCTGCTCTGTTTTAATACTACTGTAATATTTCCTGTTTGTTTTAATTTTAAATAAAACAAATTGTTCTATTTTCAAACGCATCCTACAGCGAATTAAATATTGGACATTTTTTATAGTAAAAATTGTCAAATTTATAGATCGCTTCGGATCACTTTAGATTAATCAGTTTTTACATTAACTTTTAAGAGCTTTTAATTATAAGCATTTTAATCTATTTTTTTTTTTTTTAAAGTATTGTTCCGCTTCTCATTTGAACTTTATCAAAGCGTTCAATAAAATCAGCTAACTTACATATATATTAAGTGTTTTGATAAAGTTCGATTAAGATACGGACCAATATAACCTATTTTTTGTTGTGTTCTTGTAGTATGCAATTTTGACGTTCAAAATGTTATCGCAGTAATATTATATGAGCAAAATATGATATTTTTAAACTCGCTCCTTATTCGAATATTCCGACGCTTACTAAAGTTAGTTTATCTTCTCTTTGTGAATTCAATGTCTTCTTCATGTTCGATTAAAAAATATCCGAAATGCGTAATTTTTTCCGTATCAAGTTTTTTTGAAGAAAATTTTCAAAAATGTAATTTTAAAAAGAGAGAATCGTTTTTTTAAATGTATGGAATGTTTAACTGTGCCGTATGTGTGAATAAGCGTCCGTCAATTTTCTAGTAAAATCGAAAGTAATTGTAAAAAAATGCCCACCAATAGTCATAATTCTCATTCCTTATGGACCAGAGATTCGTTTTTTTAAAGCTCTCCACAAAAGAACCCATATTTGGGTATCCTTATAAGAATGGAAACACCTCTCGCACAAACAATGAGCCTGCTGACAATTAGCGGAGAGAGTAGGACATTCCAAATTAGAAGTGTAAACATTTTTTAATCGAGTACTTTATAGTGAAAGTTCGCGATATCGTGGCAAACAATTACACTGCGTCATAGCTATTTGAGCTTAGATATCATAGCGCATCCACTGCTAATCGCTCGCAAAGACTTGATAGCAATATCGTTTGAATAGAGTAGAGAAAACAAAGTTTTCCGTATATGGTCTTTTTGGCACCGAACTACACCTACATCTACCTATTCAAAGCTCGAAAAAACGACATTTTTTTTGTATCGCTTTAGTATGACAACTAACCTATACAGTTACGTATAGATTGAAGCTAGCTAGCATTGAAGTGAAAAAGTCGCAGTTGTTTTTCAACAGTACACTGTATTAGTTGCATTTTCTCTTTAAAAAAAAAGCCAGAGTGATATTCACATATGCAAAATTACATCTTAAGCGTAAAATCAGTAACTGAGTTAAACACTTTGGTTCAATTTGATTAAGAAATTGAAATACCTCATCCTGCGATTGTTACTTTAATTGAGTTAGTTCTTGATTGATATTTTATTTCCAGGTACTCGTCATAAAAGTAAAAGTCTTACGATACAATTTTAATGCCATTTACTTCAATAAAACTGCAAATGAACGAAAATTCGTTGGAATGAATTTGTGTTCTGTAGGAGCTTTATATAGCTTCCTGTAATCGTGAAAAAAAAATTGAAAAACCCTTTGATAGACTACACTACTGCCGTATTATATATTAATAACAACGAGAAGATAAAGCTCCCTAAGCAATTCTCTCTTTCACATCATTCTTAACAATGCCAAATAAATAGCGAGCATTAATCTGAGAATTTCTGTTTGAAAAGAACAAAAAAATTATATAAAAAGTATATGTTTTAATAAGAAATTTTGTATTAGAGACCATTTTTATATTTTTAATTTTGTTTTTTTTATATTAAAATTTTTTAACTTCAATAAGCGATTTCTAATTGTGCACATAACATTATACATTCAAATCATTGTTCATAGTTATAAAGGAATGAGTCCATGTTGAGGTAATTCGACAAAAATAAATAATTAAGAATAATAAATTTATTTCAAATTTTTATTGAATTACTCGATTATTTTAAAAAACATTTATAAAATTCGCAGCTTATACGCCTTGTAAATGCTTCCACAATATATAATTGGCCAATTAGGATGACACTCTGTAGTGAATTGGAGTGCAGGAGCACATTTTACATCCGTCAAAATTTCATTACGAAAGTACGTAGAGACTTAACATTTTTGGGAGCGCGAAAATTCGCAAGTCTTTCAATTCTAAACGAAAATATCTGAGAGAGAAAATTATAAAATATTGTTACGAAAATCCCAAATCCAGTTAATGCTTACTAGTCGATTTTTGTAAGTAATAAATTCCTTAGGCATATTTGCGGCGCCTCATGCAGCTGCCGGCCGACGAAAGAGATTAACAGGAAAGCAGTCAGGGAAAAACCCAGGTGCAAATGCGCGGCGCGCCATAAAGCTGGAGGCCAAGGAAAACGATTAGCAGAAAGCAGGTTAACGGATTAAAAATGAAGCCATGAAGTTAGGTGATCGTAACATGCTGGTAAAAATGTATATAAGTGGACTATTTGCGGAAGGCAGTTTAGTCGGAAACGTACATCGAGTCGGAAGAGAACATCGAGTCGTACGAGAACATTCATCTAAAGAATAATAATAGTTGTGTTGAGCAGCAGAAAGTATCGTTAAAAACACGATAAAGAATAAATTGTAAATAATCCTGCATTTAGGAACACAACAAAACTTTGAAGCGCATTTTCTTTTCAATATCCACGGTCTAGTGATACGAACCGTATTGAGGAGCAGGGAAATTCGTAACAATATTTTGCTTGACGTGAGCGCATGATTTGTCATTATTCTAATAATCTAGAATTTTTTCTCCCTTGGTGGATCACGTCAATATTTTTACAAATGTGTTTATGCCGACTTTTAGAGCAACAATTGCCGCGAATGATAAATTATTTTTGTACGTTACTAGGACGATTACGGACGCGTAATGGCTATTTTCAAATAGGAACTGAGAGTATAAGCCAAGTTTTAGCTTCCTTCCACAGTGCATAGGCAGATTGACAGGATTAAACCTTAGGGTATTGTTACGAAAATGCGATATTTGATAATTTGAGTTTTCATAAGAAGTATTTTCTAAGAAACGAAATTCTAAAGGAAGGGGAAAATCAAGTACACGTTCACGCCGCCTTACCTGCGTCATGCAGCTGGCTACTGGTGAAAAGCGGAAAAATGGATTAAAGGATTAAAAATGTCGCGATGAATTTAGAAAGTTAGTCGGACGAGAATTGAGTCAAGAGAGTTGAGCTCTAATATAAAAGGAAATCAAAACGTTGTAAATTTAAATTCATGAAAATAATTTGTAAATAGATTTACTCAGAGTTCTCTCAATGAATGCCCTTTTCAAGAGAAATAAGTAAGAAAATTATATTTGACCGGGCGCCATCATAATTATTTTGGAATTTAGCCCAATTAGCTTTTCGCATTCTGCTCGCCAAGTTCTTTTATTTGATACTTATATCGCTGGTATTATCAAGAATAGCGGTGCTTACCCGCACATTCATTTCAGAATTAACCCACTTTTGAGCAGATAACATATCTTCACTTGAGGAATATACAAAGTAGTTTAAAACATTCTGTCTTGTTTGCCTTATGATAGATAAGCATAAAGTTTCCAAAAAAAGTGAAAAAAAAATAAAATTTAATCATAGGTAACTTTTGTGTGGGCATGGCCCATTTCTTCCATTTTTGCATGTTTCGTAAGGTAAATGAGGAAGTTATCAGCCTACTAACTAATAATTAATTTTTGAGGAACGAGCACAAATTTTCGTTCAGAAAAACGGACTTGCGTTCAGTTTACGCTTCACTGTGAACTTCTGCTCTGACCAATTTGGCCCATTTTCAATACCAACATGCATGCAAAAACTTTCAATGTTTCTGTCGAATTGTAAAATCGATATCTTTATTTCGACGACCGGGAGAATGTCAACAATACATATCACACAGGCGGACAGACATAGCTTAATCAACTCTGAATGTCATGCTGATCACGAGTGTGTATACTATATAGTGTTTTCGAAACTTCCTTCTGGATGTCACGTACATTATTAAAATAAAAAACATAAAATGAGTACATCCCCCATCCCTCAATGGTGGGTGTAAAAATAACCAAAATTCTCGCAAGCACCTACTAGAAAGGCCAATAGGCATTTAAAAATGAAAATGGAACAGTAGAGAGAGCGTAAAAGAAAAGTTTTTTTGCCTATTTTTTTCGATGGAAGGGAAAGTAGCAGAATAATAATAATGTTTGAAGAGGTTATTAAGTATAATTTTCAAGTATAAAAAAAATTTTTTTTTTTTTTTTAATATTAACAAATGGCAACACCGCAACCGCTCTCAGGTGGCATCTTTAGCTCAAGAGGCTCTGCGCCAAAACAGCACCGTTTGTCCAAATTTGATTTGAAAAAAAAAAATCACTTATTTTACATTTCTACATCTAGTGAAACACGTAGAGGTTTCTGAAAATATTGGTTTTTGCACACATGCAAAGCTTGGCAATCGATACAGTAATTAGCACCAATTAATTTTCGAATCATAGTGAGATGTTAAGGTTGCAAGTTAGTTTAAGAACCACCTTAAGCAAATCGCGCGTGTTAAGCATAGTGATTTTGATAGACTTTACAGAACCCGATATTGAGACTAAGTGATGGACATCATCCAGGTTTCTGCAAACAACTTTGAGCGGGTTACACAGCCCATAATTACATTCACATTGATTATGCTTAATGAAGATAAAGTGCCTAGAGAAGTGGTTATGGACATTAAAGCTTATCCTACCAGGTAATGTGGGCGAAGCCATAGAACCATTGATTAACTTAATTAAGCCTTTCTGTAATGTAAGAATCCTTAAGCTCTTTGGGTCCCCTCTTAATGAAACTTAGCGCGCACATAGCTTTACTTAAATAGATGTACAAATCCAAAAGTAATCGTTGGTCGGAACGATGAACGAATCTGCGTTTTCCAACTTGTGTTAATCGACAAAATACTCGGTATTGAATTTAATTTCATAAAATTTAACGAGCTCCTTATAACCAATTGTTTAAGTCACTTTGAAGCTGACACGATTGAGATTCCAAGGAGAAGGTAGCAAACAGTTTAACATCGTCAGCGTATATTAAGATATGGCTGGATTTAATCGGCGAGGGTAGATTTTTAATGTTTAGTTTAAATAAAAGAGGCCTTAAGTGGCTGCCTTGAGGGACGCCAGATGTCACGGGAAATTCACACCAGGTGATGAAGTTAAATAGAACTTTGAGTGATGTGTTAGGCAGATAAGAACTTTCAATAAGTGAAAAGGGAAGCCAGAGGCCTGGAGTTTAAAGGCCAATAAATTATGGTTAACCAAGTCAAACGCTTTACTAAAATTAGTATACACGACCTCCGTGCGAGAAGCGCTATAAAGAGCCTTGAAAACATGGCAAGCAAACTTTAAGAGATTCGTAACAATGGATCTCGGTTTTAGGAAGCCATGCTGGAATGGAGAAATGTAAGATTTGATAGCAAAAGCTAAATGCTGAGTGACAATTCTTCCAAACATTTTAGGTAAGACACTCAACGTGGCAATGCCGGTATAGTTCTCATCGTGAGGTCTGTTTCCACCTTTGTGAAGCGGAATAAGGAAATTACTCTTCCAAGACAAAGGAAAAACACCTGCTTTCAAGACCTGATGAAAAATCTTTGAAATAACACCACATAGCTCGGCAGAGCACAATTTGGATGTACATGATGGAATGCCGTCAGGCCCAGGCGCAAAAATATATTAGAAAGACGTCAAACCATGTGAAACGTCGTTTTTTGAAATGACTAAGTTAGGAAACGAAACGGAATTAGTTATAAGATAGGGTTAGTTAAAAGTTCAATCGGAATCAGCAGCTGAAAAACTCCGTCGGAAGTATTCAGCAAAGAGATCTGAGGTTCCTATATCACCAGAGGACTCGAAACCATTGAAAGAAACCTGAGAGGGATGTGAGATTTTTCTTTCGACCTTGACAAAGTTAAAAAAATATTTAGGATTAACAAGCAGCGAGGAGGTTGAGAGAATTAAATCGATGCTTTGCAGCAGAATAGGCGAAATGGTCGTAAGTAGAAACAATTCAATAAATTTCTTGAAAAGATTTTCTTATTATGGTAATCTCCTTAAACAATGGTGGGCACATGCTTGGAAGGCGATGTTGCTTGATCGGAACGGATGCAGAAATAGCTAGATCGATGATAGTTAGGTTTCAATTTTCCCCAGTGGAAAAATCGAGCATAAGGTGCGAAAGATGAGATTTAAATAGTGAGAGATTGGTTTTACTAAAATCACATATTTATTTGAGGAACTCGGATTTGACAAATTAGAATGGCAATGGTAATCAGAAGGCCTTGACAACAATTGCAATGCGCGGTCGAGAGGATGACTATGCGTCTGTTAATCGCTATTGCTGGTCTTCTTCGCAACAATACATCGTCCAATTTGTTGAATTGATGAATGTAGAGATCTGTAGAAAAGGTTCATTCGGTTTTAGTAGCTCATAATACACTAAACCTTCCTGATCTCCCCATATGCTCAGCAGAACTTGATGGCCATGAATATTCCGCTTCGGTTTGAAGGTGAATGGCTCTACGGGAGTGACCCATGAGCTTTTGCGATTAGGATTGTTGAGAGAGACGTACTTTTCATCGCCAATCACAATTCGCCACAGAAAACTCTTCGTTTTCTTGTCTCACAAGCAATGAAATTCAATTTAAAAAAGCATTTTCAGGCAATGCGTACGGTGGTCATTTTCCCATATAAACGTCTAGTAATCGTGGATTCATCAGCTGTTAAGCCGTTTAAACGTTTATTGAGAGTTTTCGTTCAATATGTTATGCAACTCATTGTTTTCGAGCTTTTTTGGTCCTCCGGGCCGTTCTTTGTCACTTTTAAAAATTTTGGATGGGCTTCGGCAACAGACTAGCGTCTCTATACGCTCGCTGATTGACTCAATAATAAAATCAAAGGGACAACTACTACTATTCTTTGACATAGTGTGCATTGTGCGTTGTGTGCATTAATACTTCGTAATACTTCGTATCGTGTTCAACAATCGATGTCACTGATATCAAAGTACATGCGAGCATCTATTAAATAGGAGTACAATACAATAAATCTTAAAAATTACTATAGTTAATCCATCCAAATAGTTCGTATTATAAAGAAGATAAATACGATTTTTTTATTTTGTTTACTTCTAATAATGATTTTATGTTCAATGGCTTATCGTGATGTCAGTGTAAAGATCAGATAAAAATTTGTTTTTATTATTTCCTGAATATCTGGCAATTTATTATGAGTATATCGATGAAAGGTAGACTTTTTTATTTGCAAGTTACAATATATTTTTAACTTATTTTCAAGAGTAATTGCTTAATAGTAGCTCTAAACCGGTCTGGTCTGTACGCCAAACAAAACAAAACAAAACAAAAAAGAAACGAAAGCTATCTTAATGTAAATTTTTATTTCATCTCCTTAATTAAATCGTTTATTACTTAAAAATAATAAACATATTTATTTCCGAATTCGTTTCAATATTTCAACTGATTTAAGTCCCCGCTTCACTGTATTATCACATTGGCTGTGTGGTCTGCTAAGTTCCACTAAACTTATGAGCTTTACAATTACAAATCTTACAAATCCGGCTATAGTTAGCTCAATTGAATTCAATGGAGAACATACATAAATATTCTGTTACATATGATTTAACAAAATTAATATGATCTCTCCGATTTTCCGGTGTTGGAAGCAAAAAAAAACATTTCAAGAGAATTTGCGTTTCTTGCGAATAAAAAAATCAAAATTATTTTCTCTTCTTATTTTTTTTTTACGTGATACTGAATGCGGTGTAAAACCGCATTAGTATAAATCGGGGTGTGTATGGAAGCATTTGAGTTAAAAGTAAATTATTTTTCACTGACTAGTAACTAATAACAGCGCTGGTAAGTTTCAAAAATTCTCAATTACGCTGCAAACTTGCATTGCCATGAAGGTTGTTTTGGTTTTATTTGGTAAGGGGCAACTTCGGATTCGGTTTGAAGCAATTTTCTTGGGAAAAGAAAACATTAATCAATTAATGGAATATATTTACAGTTTTTATAATTAGTGCAATCAATGCTAGACCGCAAGAATCTTCCGATCAGACCACAGTTACGTCAACGACTGCAGCACCGACAACGGATTCACCACGTTTTCTAACCTGTTGGCAATCATGCCCATCAACTATGCAATATAATCCCGTTTGTGGTACGGATGGTGTCGATTATCATAATTCCGGGCGTCTAGAATGCGCTAGAGCCTGTGGCAAAGGTTAGTTGCGAACTAAATTTATTTCATTATTCATTAACTAATTAAATGCATTAATTAGATGTTACAGCAAGACGATTTGGAATATGCGGCAGAGATTAGGCTCTTAACGGAATTCTTATTCATTCATATTTATCCTTAATAAAATCATAAACAATAGAAATATAAATAAAATTTTGAACAAATCAATTAAATGAATTAAAACTAAAATTTTGCCATCAAAATGTTGATAATAAAAAAAATTCTCATTGTTTGAAAATTTGAAAAGATTAGGAAGCAAGAGAAGTCATAAGTCAAGTTCATATTGTGTGTGATGTGTAGGTTGTACATGGATTTTGCGTGAAGCTCATCGCAATTTGGCTTTACCCTGGTTAGTGCGATATTTCCTAACCGGAATCTCTTCGAAAGCAAAAACTTTAAAAAATCGATCTTCTAAAGCGACTGTAGCAAGTAAGCGAAGCGAATTGTTTTGTCAAATGCGGGACCGTCTTTTGCTAAAGCTTTGCAAGCCGTACAGTCAATTTTGGAATCTATTAAATTTGTTCATCGATATTCATCGGCTGCACCCACACACACACACGCACTCACACACGCAAATATCACCAGTAAATCTCGTAAAGCGCGAACAGTTCATTACAAAAATACAAAATTTATTCTTTCTTATACGACTTCATCCGATTGAAAGGTATATTTGGCATCAATTTTAAGAAATCTTGTCTCTATCTGCCCTTTTTTGCATTTTCTGAACGGTTACATTACATTTATCTAATGCTTGTGACATTTAATAAACACGAAGTACATGTATGCATAACACATACATATTCTTAACTAACGTAAATAAGCGTATCTGGCGTCTGCCACCATCATTACGTGTTCAAGAGGAAACTCATCACGTAGTATAAAATAATATTTTAGTTGTGTTAAGATCTACCTCGGCTTATAATGATCAACGATGTGGGTAAATGAATTTTGAATTGCATTTAATTGCAAATAATTAAACTTCTGACATCATATATATATATATATATATATATATATGTATATATATAACAAGTGTAAAAACGACAATGAATCAAGCATTGGATCTAAGCAAATGTTTGCAGCAAATGTTGCTTCCCTAGCTGAATATATCAGATTTTGACTCATTCGGTGAAACCTGGAATTGTGCGCATATTCTGAGATCTGAGAAACACATCCTCTAACAGAGCGTTTTGTCAATATCAGCATTGGCGAAATCTTGCTTACGGATATATATATAACGAAAGACAATACTCGCCACCCGTTGGTCATCGATTCGTCATCAACTCCGAATTTAGAATTAGACGACCGTAAAGCCCAGAAATAAGCACAAGATTAATTTTACAAACGAACGGAAGCTTCCCTAAAATATGATGACCTCGTCTAGCACTCAAAGTTGGCTACGAATTTATGCATAGACGTAATACGTGTATTAAGTAAGTCTTTAGATTACGAAACCAGTGAAATTTAAGATTGCATTTATACATCACGAAAACACAAGCCGTAATCTCTGCTTTCAGTACTGAATTGTATGTTAATACGTAAGAAAGCAGAAAATATTGATAACATTCATAAAATGAAGATTTTTATATTCCTCGGTAAGAAATGGTTTTGTTTTTTTTTTTTTTTTTTTTTTGTTCTAAGACAAACGCTGAAAAATGCTTCAGAAATATACGATTGCTTCTGTTAAATTATTTCAGGATGTACTGCGTTTATTATGTGGGCTGCGGCTTTTCCCAATAATCGCAATCCCAACTTGGAATATGAACTTATTGATGTTAATAAGCCTTCGCCGAATTCGAACAAGCAGCCGGAATTATTCCCTTTAACAACAGTTCGTAGTATATCGGTGACAATTAATACACCACCGCCTCCGGGATCAGATACGAAAACTTTTGTTTATAATCCTCAAACGAAAGCTTGGACTCAATTAAAGAAAAATGAACTGCCTCCGTCGGAAGATGCCTTACTCTGGAATCAAAGTCAAGACAAGTGGTTAACACAAGTCCCAGGCTGATGTAATAAGAACGAGATTCTTAAAGTTTGAAAATAAAAGCATTCTTTCTCTTGCATTAAAATACATTTTTTTTTTGGTTTTTAGTTTGGTCTTTAATTTAGTTCTCTTTTTAGTAAATAATTTACAAATTCATTTCGTTTTCCGATCTCATTGGCACTTTGTGATCAACATTTCTTTTTAGACGACTTAATTTTGCGCCCGCACCATCTAGAAATTTATCAAATCTTTCATTTAGTTTTGTTATTTGTATCTTCAGTTGTTGCATTTCCCAGCGTATATCTGACAGACCATTAAATTGATTTTTCAACTTTAAAGCCACCTCCGTTTCAGTCATTAGCGTTTGAGGGACATTGGTGGCCGAACGTGGCCTTAATAGATACTCGTGTTCACTATTTCTTTGCGATCTCTGGCTATCATCATGGTCGCGAAAGTTTTTTCTGCTAGTTGGTGGCGTCGCTGTTGAATTTTGCTTTTCAATCGATCTTTGGAACATACTGTAGTTACTTTCAAATTTTCTTCTTCTTATGCTTAGATTACGATCACGGCGTTCAGCGACCAATTTATAAATATTTAATTTAATATCATCGGGTAATTTATTATCACGGGGATCATTTGGCCGTATGGTGAACTGTAAATTGTTACGTGAAGTCCGTAATAAAGCGCTGCGTTTGCAGATCTTCAGCAATTTAGTGGGAGCACCCCTCAACAGGCGAGAGAAAAACAAACTCTCCAATCGCGACACCAATTCGGCTTGTCTAACTAATCGATCTAAAGTAGCGCTTACCTGCAAGCCCTGAATATCGCTAACCGCCAAACCGACCATTAAATTTGTTAAGATAACTGTTACTAATAAAACGAAACTTAGGAATATAAAATGAGAGGTTACGGGGTACTGGACTTCTACATCGCCATAGAATATATCTTCGAATTCGAGTTCACCGGACATCATTACAATCGATTTCAATAAAGACCTTTAATGTAAGAAAAAAAAAATATATATATATAAGAATTAAAGAGATATTAAATAGAAACATATATATATATTCGTAATTGTTTAAAAGTTACATAACCTAAAAATAAATGTCAGAAAAAATTTATATTCGGCTTAGACAACAATCTTTTAATATCCGCTATTACGCTTCGCTGAAACGAAGAAAATCTTCAATGTACTACAATAATAATTGTATCTGTACGATATTTAATATATAGTAAATTATAATATACGATATAATATATGATAATTTTTAATCTAATATATACGATATTTGAACTTAGATTCTTAAATAATTTTGCAGCAAATTATAATAGAATAAGCGAAAGTATCTTTTTGTTGCACTTACCAGGTAATATTCCTGAAGGCTTTGTAATCATTGAAAAGCACTGAAAAGCTTAAACCGAAAGCAATTAATAAGCAAATGTAAGCCATTAAGAATTTTCCAAAGTTAACCGCCACTTTTGTAAACATTTGCACATAAACACCGAATATTGGAAATCGACCGATTAGCATCATAAGTTCCAACCAAACGAGTAACACTACTATGGCGGCTACATGATGCTGCCAAATAGGAACTGTTGCTAGTGCGTCAACCACCAAAATTTCTGGAGTCTGAGAAGAACAAATTAAATGTAAAGTTAAATAATTCAAATTTAGAAAAAGAAAAATAAGACCAACCACACACAATAGAACACCAAAGATTATGGACCATTGCAACCAATTTTCCCAATATTTAGCGTAGCCCTGCAAACCATGAGCCATCTGACAATATTGAAAAGAGGAAAAATCTTTACGATACACTAGACTTATGCACAGAATTCCGTAACGAAACTTCGGGAAATGCCATTTCGTATTCGATATTTTTTTTGGCTCTTCCATGCGTGCGTGTGTCCACACATATCAAGTACCGGCAATTAGATGAACAAAAGATAAAATATTTGAAGGCATTTTAAGCAAAAACTAGTCGCTGAGATCGGCGACTACAACAATTTCGAAACGCTTCGAAAAAGCAAAAGAGTTTCGCAAATTCGAAGAAAATGCGATAACTGGCCTGGTGCCAAGATGCTCATTGCACTAACATTATTTTATATATTTTTATCGAGATTTTCATTAACACCAAGTAAAACTGTGACGTGTGCAAGGATCAAATATAATCCAAAATATTATACGTTTGAAATGTTCCGGATTTTCGTTACGGATATGCACATGATATGTACGTACATACGTACGTATTGCTTATAATTATGCAAATGCAAACAGTTATACCTGAAATAATTCCTTAGCCATTAATATTAAATTCAAGACAATTACAAAATATCCAACGGGGACTATATGAACGGGCGCTTGGCATTTTTGATTTTTGACACAATGATGGGCGTACACGCCGACGATATACATTGTGAAGAGAATCACATATAAAGCATGATATAGAACACTCATCAAATAAAATTTTCTTATACGACGCCATTTTAAAAACAAAAATGTCTCACATAATGGATGCATGAGAAAACGTTTTTGCCCGACTTCGATCAAGCATAGCAATAGTTCCGTTTCACCTCTCTCTAAAGCTCCAGGAGGCACCAAAAGACGAAAATCTAATATTATTTCGCAATTAACATCACCGATTTCATGGTCGTACACCTTAATGGACGCATCCATTTTATTCATGAATTTCGGTATAACTTCGGGCGTACTGCGAACTATGAATGACAAAGCGGAAACGTTGCCGTCCGTGCGGGCAGTGACATCAGCACCATGTTCTGTTTCATAGAAAACATTTTTTTTTTTTCACTATTTTTACGCACACATACATACGCGCGTAATTAATATGGAATTCACTTACCGATAAAAGCATAAACGCAGTTGCTAAGCTCACTTGAGGCTGCTGTATGCAAAGGTGTAAAACCGTAATTGTCTGCTTTATTAACATTTGCTCCGGCTCTTAACAAAATATTGCAACAATCTAAGCAGCGCCAACGTTTAACCATTGCAGCGTGTAAAGCTGTACGACCATCACGGTATACAGCATTCACGTCGGCCCCGTGTTTTATTAATAGATCCAAAGTTTCTAACGATTGCGAAAAACAAGCCAAATGTAACGGGGTTTGGTAACTACCATTACGACAATCAACATCGGCTCCATGCTCCAGCAAAAGTCGTACACAATCTACGTAATCGTTTTCAGCGGCTAAAACGGAAGAACAAACGATTGTTTTAGATAAAGAAAATTTTTGCTTTTAATAAAAGTTTTGAAGAATGACTTCGACAATTCAATCACATAGGCAGATAGGCAGGGCACTTAAATGTGTTACTTTTTTGCAATCATCTTCTTGGAAAAATGCGGAAAGTTCGATGTGAACATGAAGCCAGTGTAGGCAGCTTATGACGACGCTAGCAAATTTGTCTTTTTGTTTTCATTGCGTTGATAGTTGGGTAGGGCTTTTTTCAGTTTATAAATGATTTTAAATGTATGCGGTACAATTTTATTCTTTGCTTCTCCGATACACACTTTCGTGGCTAACTTTTGTCACGGCAAGTGCCCAGGGAAAGCGTTAACGTTAAGGAATCACTTTTATAGCTGAAAACATCGTCTCCCTCTTTTTGGGAAGAAAGTGTTAAGTGCATATTTCTTACCTAAGGAACGAAAAGGAGAGAGAGAGAGAGAGAGAGAGAGGGAAGGGGGCGCCTTTAAAATTTTGAAATGTATTGGATTAGTTTACAATTCCAGGGCCAAAGAAGGTGTTTCAAGTCATGGGTTCAAGTGTCGTTGAAGATTATACCCACAAAACTGTCTCAAATGTGTGCAAGTGTGCGCCGATAAAGACGTAATCGCATATCTTACACTTTATATGTGGCGAAATGGCAAAGGAAGTGATAAGAAAAGGCGTAACGCATAATCAAGGCCAAAAGAAAATTGCACCTCAAACGTTTACTTCATTGACAGGAATTCTGAAAGCAGTCGAATCGTTTCCACTCTCTAAAATTTGTTAACTATTGGCTGGAAAAAGATGCATTGAAACAGACGCGCTCTTTTTCGAAGCGCTTGTGCGAAAGTCTGAAATTTCAAGGTGACAAACTCTTTCCATTAATGAATTTTCTCCACAGATTGTAAGAGATTCAATAAGTTTCTTACGTCAATAAAAAAAAAAAAAAGGCGAAATATTTTTAGGGTTGTGCTCGTCACCCCTTTAATGTTATGGAAGTTGAAAAGATGTTTTGTGGTCTTTCTGTTGCAAAATAAATCATTAAAATGTTCATTCTTCGTACACCGAACAGCTACTACTTTTATAGTAACTTTTATGCATCGTTCGAAGGCGTTTTCGAGAACTCATTCTAGTCCAGACTAATTTCGTTTTGATGCGTGTAGGAAGAGAGCCCAGTAGGGTAACACCAAAAAATGCTTTCGTTCAAAAATCACAGAAACTTATTGGAAAAGTATTTCAAGGACACATCGGTACACATGTAATCTACGTAAGTGAACCTATAGTTACACCATAATACCAAGATGTAATGCATTGATTCGGAAGAAGGTTTTGCTCATGCGCGAGACCAAGACAACACATTTGCCAAGAAGATATAAATTTCCGCAAAATAATTTACAAAACTCCGCTGCTGCCTTTTGCTGTCAAGATATGAGCTGGCAATCGTTAGAAAAATCTTTGACTAAATTGCCGTTCAACTGCGAACGCAAGTCGACCATTACGGAACGTGGGTGGACAAAAGTTTTCATTTGCCTCTTTTGATTATGACGACTAAAGTAAGTCGATTAACGGTTTTTATTTTTCAAATGCTTCGTATGTGGATTTGAATCGGTTTCATGCACATATCGTTTGCATCTGTTATATCTGTTGTGCATTGAAGACTCTCCGCACTTCAAATGATTTATGTCAATAATTTCTTCACATTATTTTTATATTTGCTTAATGCGAACGATTCGTAGATTCGAAATTATTCACACTATGTTGAAAAATTCCAAAATAAATCTGCCGTACAAGATGTACATCTATTTCCTATGCATACATACATATATGGAGATATCTTTAAAATGATGATGAAAATGAGAACAATATGTATTTGATGCTTACCCAAATGCAATGCCGTCATTTTACTCTCGCCATATTGGGAACGGACATCAGCATCGTGATTTAATAGTAATTCGACGCATTTTGTGAAGCCTTGAGCACAGGCGGTATGTAGCGGAGTTTCCGTATAAACTTGAGGCGTATTGGGATTGGCGCCATACTTTAATAGAACCTCGCAACATTCCACAGCATCACGTTCGATGGCAAAGTGTAATGCAGAATGCCGTTCAAGACCAATATTTATGTGAGCTTTTCGTTTCAGCAAAAGCAAAATGCATTCCACGCTTTTGGCGCTGGCGGCGCAATGTAATGGTGTTACCTGTTTTTTAGCATCCCAACGATTCGGATCTGCTCCGTGATCCAAAAGTACTTTTGCAATATAAGCATTACCGCGATAGCAGGCGAAATGCAACGATGTACGACCGCGTGAATCGCAACAATTCGGATCGATGTCACAATGATCGAGGAAATAGCTAACGTATTCCAAGTAACCGTTCAACGAACAATACAGCAAAGCTAACTGAACGTCACTTGGTGCTAGCACCAGTTCTGTGCACTTAGTGCTTTTAATCATATTTAATATTTCCTCTGCATTATTAGCTTGACTCAGAGTTTTTTCAATTTCTTTGCTGTCCCACAAAATTGGAGATTGTTGTTGTTGCTGACACATGATCAACTCGTTACCATCGTAGCCAGCGCAATTGCTTTCACTTGATATGCTGCGTTTGTCAAAGAACACCTCGTTATCAATACCGCTCTCGGAAATACGTTTCAGATCGTTTTCCTTGATAGGTGCAAAGTGAAGCACAAATGAATAACGAATTCTCAATAATATGGAAAAATATCACCTTCACATACATATATCAAACTTACAATAATTGAAAATCTTACATTCTCCATTGTGAGTAAACGGAGATATGCGAGATATTGGAGCAATCGCGAGCGAGAAACGAAGGGAAAGGAGATAAAAAAGTTTTTATTAATTATATCGTAAAGTGCTAACAACCGTCCATTACGTTAAATTATGAAACAATGTAATGGATTGCATGTATGTATGTATGTATTCTTCATGGATATAACCAGATTTGTTTATAACGATTTTCTTTCGGTTGCGTCTTATTTTGATTTGATTTCTTTAGAGAAACACTTTTCGGTTCAATAGTTTTTCCGCTACTGATTTAATTGTTAGCCAAATATAAAAAAAATAAATTATTGAACTGAATTTGTTGGACGTGATCTTGCATTAATGAACGAAACAACACTCAACAGAACACTTCGCGCTGCTCGTATATCTAAATAGATAGTAGGTGAAATTAACGATCGGCGGAATTGGGAAGCGCGCAAGCACATGCATAAATTCCATTGAAATTTTGTAAACAAACAAAAAAGAGCACCAACAACAATCAACGGCAATGTCCGCCGTAATCAATGAAAGATTGCACGAATCTGTTGACTTTTGATTTTTTTTTCTTTCTTTCTTATTTATTTATTTCTCTTCAAATGTTTCTTTTTAATTAGTTGTAAATGTTTATATAAAGTTGCGGTTTAATTGGAAAAAAAAAAAAGATAAAACAGAAGAAGAAATCGTTTTTTTGGATTAAAAATTTTGTAGTAAAATGTGTTAATGGGCGAGTACTTTTCTTTTTATACACACCACCGAACGATGAGCGTCGTATTCACTTTGTCAAAACGTCTGCAACGTCTAGAAGGAGGCTTCAAAGGCCCTATAAAGCATATGTCTTCTTGATCAGTATCAAATCCGGAACGCATCCAAGTATGTCCGTGTGTCCAACTGTGTAATATCTGTGCTAAAAATTCCTCCTTTTGCAAAATTACTTGAAAAGGACCAAGAGCAATGACCAAAGTATACGCCTACAATGCGTACACGATCATACAACAAAAACTCAAAAAATTTGTTCCTCGCTTTTTTTTACTAGTTACTCATAACCTACAACAGATACACCATATAAATTTCAGCTTTTATTCTCTATTGGTTATAGAAAAATCAGCCACGCCCAGCTAATAATATAGAGTATGAGTATGTTGTTTTTTCCTCTTATTTTCCTATGAGGAACGGGGGGTATATTCATTTGTCAAAACGTTTGCAACGCTTCAGAGACGCGACCAAGTATACATATTCTTAAGAAGCATCAAATTCTGAATGTTATGTTATGTACATTGCGAACATTCTCCCGGCCGCAAACATTAAGTTGCCGACCTCAAATTTGACAGAAACATTGGAAGCTGGTTCACGACGGTTGCTATTGAAAATGGGCCAAATCGGCCGAAGGGCACGCCCCACTTTGCCACGCCAACTGAGAATATCTCTGACTTTCAAAAGGAATAAAAAATGGCTTTTCTGCGCATTACTTATATAAAAATAGAAAAAAATTGATCCCATCTGCCCAATATTATAGCGTATCAAAAACTAAATGGCCATAAGCAAGCTTCAAAAACCTCATAAAGCATATAAGTTCTCGGCCAGTTTCTAATTTTGAATGCACCTAAGTATGTCTGTCTGTTCCTCTGTCCAGCAATCCGTCTGTCCAATTACGTAATATCTGCGGTCATAACATTCTCTCGTTACTGAAAATGAAGATATCGCCAGAAAATTTGGAAAAGAATTTGGAAGCGAACAAAACCTTTCAAAGGACAGGTTTACAACGCCCACACGCCACATGCAACGAAAGCTTTGGTTTTAGAAATAGAAATGTCAGCTGCGCCCACTCCATACTAGAGAGCATTCAAAATTAATTGTTTTACTTTTTTTTATCTATTTTCGGGTAATGATGCTGGGTATAAAAGATTCGGTCATGACCGAATGTAATTTTCTTACTTGTTTTTATTATTTTTTAGAATATGGGTGGAGGAGCGTGAGGATGTGATGGGGATAAAAGATTTGGTCAGAACCGAATATAATTTTCTTACTTGTTTGTTTTTTTTTTTTTTAAGTCTATAATAGACCGTTATATAGATCATGCTCTGTACTAATCAAGCAGGAAATGCGAAGGAAGATATTGGGAACAGTATCAGTGTTTAAAATATTACTTCAAGATCAACCATAAGAGAAAGTGATTTAAGCAAAAATTGGTTATTATTTTCACCGGAGAAAATATATTATTACGTAAGTGTCATGTTTGATGATTTGAATTTTGATGAAAATTAGATGATTTTTTAAGAGACGAAATTCTAAGGAAAATAGGAAAAGCAAACGTTTAACAACAATAGGTAAAACGGTAAAAAATGTCGCGATTAAATTAGATAAGGGTAAGGGTAACTTACCTGTAAAGGGTAATATGAGCAGAATATTTGCGGAAAGGAAAGTTAGTCGGAAGTGAGTCGAGCCAAGAGAGCTGCGGAATTGCAATATTCGAACGCGCAAGACCAGACCGAGAATTAAAGCACCGCACATATATAAGTTAATCAAAATCACAATTCAGTTGGTCAGAGTAGTTGAATAAGTAACGTAAAGCTTAAGCAAAAAAAGTTTACATTAATATGTTTGTATATTTCGGGAATGTTTGTAACGCATAGGACAAATAGGGCAAACTTAGGGACCTTAAACAACATCTACTACTGCTATCAGAAAGTTGTAAGACGGAGAATTTTTCAATTATGAATTCCTGCGATTAGCGATGAGTTTAATTTGATAATCAAAATTAAATCGTTTACGTGAGGCTGTACGCCATTGTTATGGGCAAAGAAATACTTGATTTTCGCAACACGATCCGTTCGCTCTTCGAGATTTAACTTATATCGTTCTTTAAGTTCCCCATTCGCATGGTTTAACTCCGTCCGATTTTAGGGTATTCTCGAAACTCCAAAAATAAAAAAAAACAAACAGCTGGGAGACCACCGTTTCAATTCGATCGACAAGAGAACGTTGGTAAGTGAGCCTAACTAACCAAAAAATATTCGTTTAGACAAGCGTGTCCTTTGAGCGGTTTAGGTCATTCCCAAATTCTTTTACAATTTTTTTTACCTTTGTGGACGGGAGAATGTCTACCATAGGTAGGTAGGTTGTTGGACAGACGGAAAAGTTTGATGCCGATCAAAAATGTATACACTTTGTGGGGTGTTTGAAGCTTCTTCTTCTTAGTATTGGGTATACTCCTCATCCTTCGGTGATTAGTATAAAAAATGTATCATAACCTAAAAGTCTTTACTAGAACCAACACAAATGTTTGCAACGTACCAACAACAACACCAATATCGGTATCGGGTACATAAAGATGTATAAAATACGGACGAAATAGCGGTTATGACTTCATAATTTTGCCTCGAAAAACGCGACCCACATTGGTTTCGTATTGATGTTGTCAAGCAAAGTTCAAAGACCATTCAAATTGATATGCAATTAACAATTTTTGTAGCCCGCACCTCGAGAGATTGGGCGTGTTCTTATCGTGTTAAAACGTTTGCTGTGATGAGAAGAAATCTTTGGAGATACCATAAAGTGTATACATTCTTGCTCAGCATCAAATTTTGAACCCATCTGCGCATTTGCGTCTGCCTTGCTACCCGTCCATACATTCTCCCGATCGCAAATATCAAAACATCCACTTGGAACTTGGTGAAATTGGGCATTCGAAGTACTTGGGAAGCAAGTTGACATTAAAAATGACGCAAGTCGGTCAGACGATACGGCCACAGTGCAGCATAAACTGAGCGTAAGCAAAACCAAGGAAAACAAGTAAGAAGATTATATTCGGGTGTGACTGGATCTTTTACACACAACATCGTTAGCCTAAACGGAAACACGAAAAGCAAAGGTACACAAGTTCACAGATTTTGTTACATAGGCGTGTGAATATTGTAGGCGTGTCTCAGCTTATTTTTTTTTTTACTTTTGCAAATTTGTAAACAATATTTTTCTAGATTTGTCTGCTGTAAGTTGTGGTACGTAGGCGTACCTTCCAAACGATTTGGCCCATTTTCAATACCAATTTGCATAGAAAAACTTCCAGTGTTTCTGCCAATTTCGAAGTCAACGGTTGCATTTTTGCAGCCAGGCGTATATTTACAACAGACGTTGCACAGACGGACAGACAGAAATGCTTAAATCGATTCAAAATTTGATGTTGATTAAAAATACATACACTTGGGCATAAAAAAAAAAGTCCTTTCTTTGCAGTTTAGTCGTGCAGTAGAAACGGTAAAACGACGAATACGGACGAAAATACGATATATTCCGTCCATATATTATGGAGCATCGATAATTTGAGTTTTTTCGTTCTTCTTTCTTGAGTTTTCTTTACAATAAAGATGGTGATTATGAAAAGGTCGGCCCCCACCGTATATGATTTCATCATTTGTTTATCTACATAGTCTTAAAATTTTATAAGCTTTTGTACTGCACTCTAATCTGAACAAAATTCATATTTGCCGTCCAAAAATTACGTAAATTACCTAATAAACATTTGATTACAATTGTCGAGGAAAACGAAAAACAGACAAACTGAGTAGGAATATCTGTTCCAATGTGCAATACATTTACTAATGATGTTCGGCAGAAATCGTATTGAGGCTGCAGAAAACAGCATCTATCCGATCTTATAACATATTCGTATCGTTTTCGTACCCCACACCACTTGTGGTACCGAGTATATAAAGTTTGTGTGGACGTATGCAACACCCAAGAGCTCTTAAGAAGAACTCCTCTCTTATCCTGTCCGTCTTATGTCTGTCCATATATTTTTGTGTTCAGGTCATAATTTTCGAAATATTTTGATGAAATTTGATACACTAACGTGTTTTGGACCAACGGCGAACGTTATTGAAAATGGCTTGGATCGATGCAATTTTTCGACGACTCCTAAGAAAAAATATTGCAAATTTTTAAAATCACGCGACAAAAATCACAATAGAAAATCGTAATCGGTGTGAAAACTTTGAACTTTTTGAATTCCTTCCCGTGTAACCATTCTTAGGTAAGTCTATTTTTTGGATTCGAACCTAATTAAGACTTCTACTGACAATTAACGGATTGTATGCAAAACAGATGTAATTTTTAATATTTTATTATAAAATCTTGTCCTTAGTAGTGCTTGCCAACAATAGGGAATTCGGATCAGATAGATCCGTTTTTTAGACGGCACTGTCGTATATAGGAGGTCCCATTAAAGCAAATCCTTCCATGACGACAAAGCCTAATGTGTGTGGGGTTATGACGGAAAAGCATGTAGACAGTAAAAAATCATTGACAAGCAAATTAATTTTGCTAAATTTAGACCATACACAAGCTTGAGTATCCCCCAATAGGCCGGCGTTCATGATAATTATGCACTTACATAAAAATAATGTACAATCTCTAGTGTATTATTGATTAAGCGCAGTAGTGTAGGATATTTAATCGTCATCCTTGCTCGACTATAGCATTCTTAAGGGTTTTTCTTCGTCCTCCCGATGGAAGAAATTGAAAGATGAGCTTTTATTGAGAGATGAACATTATCCCAGACGTACCACTGTAGCAATGATGTCATTTTGTTGAAAAATCGACGCTTTATTGAAATCGATCACAATTAGGCAGCCATAACTGGCCTCATCAACAGATTCTGTGAATTCCTAAAATATAGGGAAACTTGAGTTTTTCTTTCATGATATTTTTGGAAAAATGCTGTCAAAAGTTTTATAACTTACTTAACAATACATGTAACAGGACAACTTTTAAGTATAACATCCGTCCTTCACGACAGCTCGGAAGAAAGCCAAACAATCTCCGAAAATAAATTGCTACAAAATGTGCTCAGTTGAGTTGGTTTTTTAACTAGCAACTATTGAAACTTTTCGGACGGTTACACGAAGGGCTTGTTAAGCATAAAAATATATCATTTAAATAATACGATGAATGCACTAAGTTGAATGTATTTACATCGATTTTTATACCCTACACCATTTGTTGTGCAAAGTATATTAAGTTAGTGCGGAAGTGGGGAACACCCAGAGGGGCTTAAGATAAAGTCAGCTTTTATTATACCGATTGATTCATAATCGTTTTCTAAATTTTTCTAAGCCCGTATGTCCGTCTGTTGTCTGTCCATGGAATTTCACGTTCACGATACAGTTTGCAATTTCTGAGATATTTTGATGAAATTTGGTCCACAGACGTGCTTTGGCCCAAGGACGAGTACTATTGAAAATGATTCGGATCGGTCCACTTTTTTTTTTTATATGGGGAAAAGCTGCAAATTTTCAATATTTCTCCGCAAAAGTGGCTAAATAGTAGTATTTCGACGTTCGCAAAAAACCTAACAATTAGGGTTTTTTTTGGCATCTCGTTTTGGGTTTGGGTTTCCATTTCAAAGAAATGCTTTTATGCGGTGGTATCCAAAAAATAGACCAACGTGGTCCGAATTCGGCAAGGTAGACTTCTGTGTCAATTTACTATTGCGTGCTAATTTTCACCATGAAATTAATTAAATAGAAAATGATTTTATTTATTACTTTTATCCAATATTAATAAATCTTTTCACTCTTTAAATCCTACACCACTTTACAACATAAGTTGGATAGGTATATGTCGTACATCGCAAGTCTTAAAATAAATCCCCCTTTCATTATTGTGTCGATCGTCTGTCCTTCTCATGTCTGTTCATGCATTTTTATGCTCAATCTATAAACCGCTATTTTATTTTGACGAAAGTTGACACGCAATGGGGTTGTGGTCCAAGCACGAATATCGAGAAGCCGTTATCTGAAAAATATGCAATTTGCACAAATTCTCGAAGAAAATCGCTGAACATTGGTATTTCCGCATATTAAATTAATGTTAAAAATATCGAATCAAGCAATTTGTTTAGCCTCCCGCTCTATATGCGTTCCCAAGAACAGTGGGCCTACATACGCCAAAACAAACAATCAATTTTTAATATTTTATCATGCAAATCGATCCGTAATATTATAATAATTTGACACAAAAATTAACTGCACTAAACATGGACCACGTAGATCTATTTCTTGGACTCGAACAGATAAAAAGGTTTCTCGTAAAAGGTCAACTTTTATATGGTAGCAACTTCTTTAGTACTTTATAACGAAAATAGGTGAAGCATAATGAGATCGTTGAAAAGAAAATAAAATTTTCCACTGACTTTATGAACTGCATCAGTACCATTTTTTTGACCGGTACCCATTTATGATATCTTTACCTAAAACGAAAATATAATTTTTGCTATTTTATCACGAAAATGAATTTAGAATTCTTTTAAGTGATATGGTATATGATGTTTAATGCTCGGCCTTGCCTGACTATATAATATTTCTTCTTCTTTTAAAATAAATTAAAAAACAATTATTCCATATTGAGTGAACCCCTTTTTGCTAAGAAAACGGCGTAAGTAATAAAAAAATGCTTTGAAGACAAAAGACCAATACATTGAAAATTTATAAAAAAAAAGCAGGCGATTTTATCCATTTATCTCAGATGGTGGAGTTTTTAGGGTTGCACTAAAGTGAGTTTAGTTTTCTTTTAAATTTTTCCTTTGTTTTATGTGAAAGACGAAAAAATTAATATGCAAGCAATTTCAAGAATATACATTTAAACGACCTAAAGATCCATATCACTTATGTAAACATAAAATTTTCTCACACGTCCTAAGCATCTGAGAATTGCAATTCGCATACCAAAGGAGTGATGAATCGCTCACAAATATACATACATATATAAAAAAAATTATTACTTAGATATTTCTTTTGACACAATGATGCAAATTGCTTCAAATTAACATATTTTGTGCAATAAGTGCATACATACATACATATATGTGCGCATATAAGCAGAGCATTTACAATTAGAAACAAATCATGGTCATCAGAGGAACGTTTTCACACACATGAGGATTACATTTTCAAAAAGTAACCGCCATAAAAATGTATCTTGGCGTATATAAAATTGATTCGTGCGCGTATCTATGCAAAGTAGGGAAACATATCACGAAATTTATGTTAAATAATTTTTTTTATTTCTTTTCCTTGAAGAAAGTACTTTACAAAAATATGAAAGGACAAGTTATTCAATAGATTCTTTACCGCTAGCTATAACTTTTTCGCGTATCGCGCGCTGATGTATTTCGATATTACTTTTTTTGAATAGTTTTTCGCGAAAGTATTTAGAGTTCTCTCATCAGATACGATTTCTTAAAGCCGTGAAACCTATCGTCAAATTTACCATATGTCGCATGCATTTTTTACACGATTTTTTATGGAGCAACGTATCTCCACATAAAAGTTTTTTTTTTGATTTGTAGACAGGAATGGATTAGACCTGTACGTTTCACCTTAGGCCCACAATCCAGTAACGTAATTTAAGTTTTTAATTTCAAAGCTTCAAGAACTATTGGTGATGTTGAAGTATTATTTGATGATTTTTATTAGACCCTTAGACCTTTGATCCACAGGTTATGTTTGACCAATTGGTGATGAAACTCTTCTTGTTCAATTGAGTAACATGCTGAGGCTGGTTGTGAACACCGCAACGACAGCATGCATACTGAAAAAAAAAAGAGTTAGGTGACTGAATTTATTTATTTATTTATTAATTTATTTATTTATTTATTTATTTCTTTTTTTGGCCACTCACAAATCGAGACATTCCTTGACGTTTTAAAAGGCTTGAAGCCTTAATAATCTGAATAGTTGTACTGTGAATGGAATAAGCGATTTCTTTGACCGATGTAGCAGCATGTGGTGTTATACCCTATTATACTCATTCCGGAGAGTGCATTAAGTTTGCCACAAAATTTACAATGTCCAGAAATATCCATCAAAGGTGCCATCGGTTACACGTACCTCGGAACTTGTGAAGAGCTGAATCAAGCCTGTCTTTCTGTCCTGTTCTGCTTTTCTCTGTTAAATTCATGATTGCGGTCTTCAAGCATTTTCTCCAAAAAATAGGAAATAATTCTGATAGTTTTGCTATTGCTATCCCTTTTTAAATAAATTTTTGTTAAATTTGAAAATCTAGTCCGAAACTAGCATTGTAGAGCTTTTCGTTCACAATTTCTGATTTAAACTTTTCCATAATAGGATTTTTCCATTAAGGTTGATGAACAGTAGAATCGGTCTGCAGGCCGGTATTTGATGATTAGCCAGCACTTTGCTTCTGCAAACGTGATTTATTTATACTAAACGTTTTAGAAGGTGTCAAATTAATCTCTTACGTTACGACATCGCTATTTTGATTTTACGACTTTTATTTTTATATATTTCCGACGTATTTTTCAATATTTGCTTCGTTCTTGTCAATTTTTTGTATGCTACGTCACTTATAAAACATGTTATGTTAAATTTGCGCGGATCTATACAGCACGCAAAAGGCCTATAGTAGAATAAACTATGTGTTATTATAACGACCGATTCAGGATCACTTGCGCTATATAAGCTTGTCCGTCTTGTTTTGTTGCTTTCAACGTACGGTACGAAATTTTTGGAGATCAAATCATGAAATCTAGTACACCGACGTGTTTTGGTATAAGCAAATGATACGGATCGGAGAAATTTTTCAATTATTTCCCTTATAAAGCATTATATTGTGTTTGAAAAATTGAAAAGAACGTGTGATTAAGTCTTCTTACCGTAACGTTAACGTCATTATTTTGATTCTCAATCCAATTTATACTGAATTGGTCGGTATAATGAAAGATGACTCTATCTTAAGCCCTTCTAGGGCTTGTTGTACATCCGCACAACTTAATATACTCTGTCCCGCAAATGGTTGCAGGTTATAACTATTGGTTGGGAAAATCAAGTTAGCAAAGTATGAGTCCGGCAAAGAGTGAAAACGATATTAGCGATTGTCACATGTCTAAAGCCTACGATTTGAAATCGGTACACATCTATGTTCCCATCCATCAAATGATTCTTTGGAAGCTGTATATAAGAATTCAACGTTGAACAATAAATTATAGAAGAATTATTTTTATAGTTATGTCTTAAATACATTTTTGTTACTATCATAAGCTTAATGCATAACATCTTGAAAATATCATGAAGGGACAGTTTTCAAATTTAATATGTAATAAGCAATTTGAAAAAATGGTAAACTTTTTTGAGAGATCAAGTTTCAAAAATATTCGTTCGCTTCATTTATATCGTATGGGAAACAAAATAAAAGCTTTTTCGCTTTAACGCTATTAGGTTTAGGTGTTTCATAAATTGTTATCAGAATTGTATTTTCTGAATGAAAGCAACATATTTGTAGGCAAATTGTCAAACAAACAATAATCTATAAACAGTAGACCAATAAAGTCTAAATGCGTACGAAAAGTTAAGGTTTCGCTTATTGAAAACAGTATTTACGAATTGAGAGTCGGAAAATACATTTCTTAAAAATCAAAAACTTATGATAAATAACAAATCAAACATTTTTTATTTTTTTTTTAATTAAAATAAAGTTATAAACAAAAAGTATAATTCAATCTTAAAAAACTATCACAAGAAACTGTACATACAGTTTATTGCACAGGTAGTTTAATATACTATTTTTGGATAATATGAAAAACTACAAAAATACTAGGACCATCCTTCGCATCTAGTACTGCTTGCATATGGCTTGGCATTAAAGAAATACATTTTTTGTTGCATCTGCACCAATTTTGTTCCATTTCCCAGGAAAAGCTTTCACTAAAGCATTTTTAAGGTCTTCCATAGTTTTCTACCCGCCTACATATTCAGTTCACGCCATGCACAGAAGATTGTAATTGTTTGGCCACGTTGCAAATTTGGCCACTCCTATACAAAAATTAATGTGCATTGTACACGTGTCATTCCAAAAAAAGAAAGCAATCTATCGCAATTTGTTGCAATAAAATTTACTTGCCACCAGTGACAATTCACTTTTGAGAATTTCAAAAAGGGGCATTTTTTTCCTCCAATATTTTGCAGAACTTTTTTCAATAAAAATATAAGGCATCTTTATTGGCTTAATCCACCTAATCTCAAAAAACACACTTACTTATAATATTTCTTCAACAGGCTCAACAATGCTCCGTAATGTTATTGATCATACAGAACTAACTTTTCGATTCTGTGCTGTTAGGCGATTGTAACTAGATTTATATTTAATATTTATTTTCGCTTTATAAATTATTTAATAATACTAAAACGAAACGAAAAATCATTTTCACGTCACTCGCTGTACTTCGCTTCATTTCAGACAGATTAATAAAATAATATATATATATATATAAATATTTAATTTCGTTTCAAAAGTCGAAATAATAAAATAAAACAAGAAAATTAATTGAAACTCGGAAAAGATCAAAATGATAACACGGACAATATACATCTACATATCTATATACATTTAGAATCAAATTATCTGTCTACTTTACTCAAAGGCTCAAACGAAGAACCTCGTGTTCACATTGAAGCTTTTTTACTCGACCCCAGCAAGCCATCTGTTGCTGATTTGTCGGCTCACAGAAGAAAAAGAAGAAATATTTCGTTTTTTCATTTACGACCGAGTTGATAGTCAATGTCTCTGTGGGTTAACATCGTTTCAATATCTAAAAACAGTTAACGGGCAATCGTGTGAAACTTATAGAGAACCATATTAACAATTGCATGGAGTCTCATTAATATTGGGTTTCTTCGCTCAACTTTATGCATTCTCCAAACTTAAAAATTTATTTTACTACTTTGTACTAAAATAATTTTCGCAACTTAGCTAAAAGGTATTTTTTTTATGTGCTGAATAAAGACCCCACAAACGCACAAAAACAGGTTTGAGTGCACCAGGGAATACATATTAAAATATAAAAAAAAGCAAACGAAACATTATTCCAGTAGATAGACTAAATTAATTAATTGAATAACTAGGTTTGCCAATATTTGGAGATTTAATTGTAAATTTATATAAGCAAATCGTCCGCCAACTAATAAAGTTGCTGTATTACCAGATGAGCTTGCTATTACGTTCTTGTACTAGCATTGGGCCAATGGCGTCCGAAAATTGATGTTTATGGATGGCATTCTAAACAAGGAGGTTTGTTTAAGGAAATTGCAGACAAATTCGGTATTTTGGAAACATGCAAATCTACCAAAACAACGACTTCAAGCATAAGTCCCGTTTAATGCAAGAATGGCTTTAATATAACTGCCCCGAAGTACTTCACTCTCTTCCCCAATCATCAGGCGTGAACCCCATCAAAAATATATGGTATGAATCAGACCGCCCTGTGCGAAAACTTCCAATCTCTTCCGTCCAAAAATAGACTATAAGAAAAATGAAGTAAGGGCTCTGTTTCCTATACAAAAAAAGTTACACAAAATATGTCAAACCGTTTAAATGATGTTATTCAGCAAAAAGAATACCCCACTAAATATTAATGTTTAATAATCCGCTTTCTTTTGTTCGTATACTTCCTTATATGAAATGACGCCATGTTTTTGAAGTGCTTGAACTTATTTAATTTTCTTGTCTACTGGAAAAATGTTTTTTTTTGCTTATTTTTTATATTTTAATACGTATTCACTAGTAGTACGAAAGAGTAAAAGAAATTTTTATGTTTGGACAACGGACTAGGTTTAATCGAAGTTTACTCTTTGACGAGCGAAAAAACCCAGTATTAATGAAACTCACTGTTCGTATTTTTCTATTACACACGTTTTTTCTCTTTTTATATGCACACATATATATGTAAGTAATTTATGATAGATAATTTCGACCTTTCTGTGAATCACGATTTCCCAAGAGCATTTTTCGTCATTTCCTCAAACGTATATATATATATATATATATATATATATATGTATATATATTTATGAGATACGTTTGTGTAGATATGTAGCTACATATAACCTTTATTTATCTGCATATTATTCTACACACATATAACTGGAAAGAAACGTTGAGGAATCTTCCTAAAATTTAGAGAATTCCAGTTTCTAGAATGAACACATAATATAAAATATAATGGAAACAAAGAAAGCTAACGCGCAGCTGCCTGCTATTCATTTCACACGTACATAAATATGCATATGTATATTTAGACCAGACAAGTTTCTTTTTTGTTCGCCTATATACACATGCACAGTAATAATGTAAATAAATATAAATAAAATTGTAAATAATTTTAGCTATGTGGACACCAGAACAATTTCATAGTATACTAAATTGTCATTCTAATTGTAACATTGAGGAATTCAACAAAACAAACATTGAATTGCTGAACTTGCTTCAACTCGTTATACTATATAACAATTTTTCTTTATTGATTTCAAATATTGACAAGCAAAAACACAATGGTTGATTTAAGATGAAAGCTGTTTTATGTTTAGAGGATGGAAATATCTTTGGTTTCTTTGTTATTAGATCCATTACGTTATTAAGTATATAAAATGTAGAATAGTTCAATACCATGCTTGAAAATCATTTTTAAAACAATGAAAACTTGTATCGTTTATTATAAATAATATTAAATTTATTTTAAATCATTTAAAACTCTTTTTTCAGTATTTCAGGGTACATACATTTAATAGAAATACCTGAGTAGAAGGTATTGAAAGTCGACCTATCTGCATAATTTACGTTCTCGATTTTTATTCTTTGGTATAACAACTCTGTTTTAATGCATGGAAAACTAAAAGAGTACTAAAGAAAAAAAAATGGTCGCTTATGGATTTCTACAAATCTTAAATGGAGTGCATTTTTATCACTATTTTGTAAGGATTTCCAAAGAATTTTATATTCATTTTTCCAAAGAGATATTGAAAAATTTTCAGGCAACAGTATCAAAGGATATTTATTTATGATTACTTTAAACAGGGGTAGAAAATGAATGAAAAAGTGGTGCTAGAATACGCCATATGGCATTGGAATATACATACACAGTTTTTCATAGGTATAAAAGGCAGTGTGGAAAGTTCGGTTTTCATTAGTCGTAAAAGAAACACTGTAAAGTGCAGTCTATCGTATAAAAGTCGTTGGGAAGAAATCTTCAAGCAGAAAACATTTTTTGTGTATACATAATAACCTGATTATTGTGAAATTAAGGTTATTTGGTGTAATAGCTGCAATTTTTTATAATTTCGGTATAAAAGGTGTGTGTGTATATAGGCATTTGCAAATAATTTATTTTACTGCTTATATAAAAGTTCAAAGCTTGATAAATAAACGATGGTAGCAGTGTGTTATCAAGGAGAGGATGAATATGGTCAAAATCCTAAGACACTATGCGATTGGGTCAGAAATTTTCGTTTAAAGAAATTGCAAATGAAACGCAAATTGCGTTCGGGTGGTAATCTTCGTGTATGCGCCATCTTGTCAACGGCTTTGATGAATGCCGAACTCGAGCTAAGACGTAAGCAGCAAGAGCGTTTCCAACGCTGGTTGGAATTTCAAACGAAAATCAATAAATCAGCTATAAATAATCATCATTCCAAAGAGGAGGCCGAATCGGTAGTAATTATTGACGAGAATAATGACAAGTGCCGTAGACAACGCGAAGAAATTACGAATCTGTGGAAATGTGAACTTAGTGAATTAGATAATTTTATGCGTAGTATTAGTAGCAGCAGCAGTAGTAATAAGACTAATGCGTATGTAAATGTTTGTGGAGCAGATGCTGCTGGTGATTCTACACAAAAGACTGAAAGTGGGATAGAAAATAGCAAACGTCATGTTCACCCACCAACTGTTCGAGTGCAAAGTTGAAAAATCTACATATTATTGTTTTAAGCTGTGTTAAAGCCAAATGTAGAATTAATTATTCCCTAGCCAAGATAGAATGAGATGCGTGCGTGTGCGTGTGTGCTTGTGTTTGTGTTTGTGTTATAATAGTTTTTATTATGCAAGCTTTTCCATTTGCAGTCCCTTGGGAACTGTGTCTACATTGCCAATAACCCCTCGGACGCAGCCATTATGACGTGGCGTAAAGGAAATAGAAGAAAAACACATCATGTGTTGAATAATGTGGCCGTTTCTATTCGATGATATAATGCAGATCTATGGGCTTATATTTATGGGGTCAGCGACAGAATGGAAATTGAATCGAAGATTTTACAAAAAAAATCGGTTTGTAAATTTTTTATTTTTTTTAACAATTTTTAGTTTTGGTGTGAGAGAAATATAAAATGGCGAAAAACCGATGATTACTAATTTGTACTACAATTGATATGAGAAAGAGAGAGAGAAAAAGACGACGCCATTTTTTAAAAAGCTTTGAATTTAGAAAAAAATTTGAAAAGTTCGTGAGCACGTACACAAAAATGATTCATATTGAACTGTATTTCTCTCTTATTACTCTCCCTCGGGGGACGCAAGTAATCTCTCGGATTTCTTTCCATTTTATGCAGTTTTTATTTTTAGTGGAAAGTTAGCATTAGAATTGAAAGAGAAGTGATTCATATTGAATCCATCCAGTATATATATAATGTATGTTTGTTTTTTCTCTTCATGAAATCTGTGTTTTAAATATATATAAAAGTAAACCTTGTACAAAAGTAATTAAAATTCAAAAAATATAAATAAAAATTGTTCAAGAAGATGAATTTTTGAAAATATTTTGAAAAAATGAACATTTCTTGTCTATTTTTTTTCCCAAGAACATCGTTATTGCATAATTTGCCCTAAATTGAAAAAATTTTGTTTTCCAGTTCTTACCACAATGAACCAGATATACACAAATGCACAATTGTGATGTGAGCATCATTTATATGTGGAGACATGAGGAGATGACATGAATATAAACCGTGCATATTCTTTGAAGAACTTTTTGCATAAACCTTGAATAAAGTGGTTTGGTCACTGAGTGAGTTTCTTTCTGTGTGTACTACTAAAACTTCGGAGTGTACTCGACTCCTTTGTAAAATTAAACTCCAGCAACATCCTACAATACATATGTTCTTCAAAAAGTACAAATTCTACACAATTATAAACAAACCAATAAAAGGATTAAACATGCCTGATAATGAATTGATAACCACTGTGGACTACCCAACCAACACGTTGCCTAACGAGGTTGATGGGCATCCAAAAGCAAACGAGTGCGCAGAGCGAACAATGTTAGCTGCTGTGACCGTTTCCAGTGCAGGATTACTTTATATATGGTATCAAGTTATTGCAAAAAGCGAAATATGCATTTTTGAAAATTTCAGTATTTCTACAAAAGTGTTAGCTGCGAACATAGGATTCTTTCTTCTTCTGCGTTGTTCTGTTTTGTGGGTTGCCTAAAGGAAACTGCTTTACTTTCGTGACAATTGTAGTGGGTGTCGCCTTGCGCATTTATGATTAAAAAGCGTCTTGCCGTCGTAAGCTTTCTCTGTTCATAGTTGTTTAACTTAAAAATTCCATTGCAGAGCATTCCGCGGTACTATCAAAGAGGGTTGTGATTATCGTTTAGAGTACAAATTTATTTTGAGATATGAGTATTCTGGCATTAGACTTGAGTATTAATTTTTCTGAAACCTGTTTATCAGTGGAATTTTTAAAAAATTTTATAGCTCTATGAAGCAGATGATCCGTGCATGCCCATAGTCTATGAATGGAGATTAGTGCTACTGGACGTTAATTGTCATCAAGCTAAACACTCAGTTTCAAGGTTAGCCAACTCTTATTACATATGTATATATATATATATATATATATATACATTCCAATTCCCGGAAGCACTGCTTTTAGTATCACGTAAATTGAAGTAGCTGTATCAGTATAACGATTTATATTCCACATTAATTTTGCAGCGTTTATTAAACCCATTTAAGCTTTAATATCAACTATTGGAAACCAGAGAAAGCAACCAAAAACTTATTAAGCATACGTAGACATATAATTACCAGTAACTTGGGAATACTAAAGTTGCAAAAACTTAGAAATTTTTTTCAAGGAGGCAAGCTACATACTTATGAATTCTAAATATGGAAATTTCTGTGTTTTATAGCCACACAAAAGAAAACACAATGAGATTACAAAAAAAAGGATTGCATTACTATCCTTGGGACTTAAGTCAATGCGAAATATTATCAAGCTTTAGTAAAACGCTATTCAGATTTACGATTGGCAACTTGTCTAGGATAGCGCAACTAAAATGAGCGTATGCTTATCCATTGAATTGGATATTTACGAAGAGAATATGAGATTACGGTGTTCAAGGTATTCAATTATGAAAAGAAATATCGAAAATTGTCTGCATTTTAGCGTTATGACGCAGTTGAACGGTGCCTGCGTATAACTTGCGTAAAACATAAACTGGCTTGTGTGTTCGAGCTAAGCGTAATCGCATGAAGTAAGCAAATAAAGCGAGAGGACATTTAACTAATTCTTGTTCTATGACTCAATTTCAACTGGTACCTGTGTCTATAGATTCTTATAGTAAGATACAGGCGTATTTACCCGCAAGCCTCAAGTTGCAAGTCTGCTAGTCATATCAAAAGCAAAGAAGTAAGCAATTATAACGAATTTCTTAGATTAACTGGGTTTTTGCAGGATTGCATCGACGAGTGACATTAGCGCCATCGTTCGTAATGGAAAAGTTTGTAATGCAGTCTATAATTTCATGAAAAGCTTGCGAGGGCTAGAGAGTGTTGTGACGTTGGTCATAATATACTAGATTTAATTTACGCTTGTAACCATTTTCCAAAGGCAAGATTCTCTTACTTTACTAACGAAAACAGAAAATTTTATAATATCTAGCGTTGTGACACAGTTGATCCGTACCTGTGCATAACAAAAGCAGTGCATTCAGCTGTAGAGAGCCCATTTTAGAAAAATATAACTAAGCTAAGCATCACAGTAAGCAAATGTTGTAAATTCTCTGAAACTAAACGCGTTCTTACAGGATGATTTATATTAACGGCCTTTGACTGGTCTTTTTTTGCGTAATGGGAACATCAACGATGGATTGTGCATTTAATGTATTGTACGTTTACAACGTGTTCCTAAAACTTTTATCATCAAACATATAGCTGCTTTTGAATTTTAGTAAGCCGCTATGAGATGTTGTTTTAAACTAATTAGTGTTTTTACAGAACATTTATGCAAAAGTACTTCACATCTCACTTAATTAATGCAACTGTTACGGATTGATTTGGGCCACGTAATAATCTTTCTTCATGATCAAGTCAAATAGCTATTGTACAATTAGAGTAAGCTATGATAAGAAACTTCTATCAACTAATCAAGTTCTTGCAGAATTTATATAAGACATGAAATGTTGCAAATTATTGTAATAAACCCTCCCGTTTGCCAAGACTATATTCTATACGCCTGCTGTGCACGATCCTATTCAGTAGTATCTGAGTAAGACACCTAAAAAACTTCTATCAACTAATCAAGTTTTTACAGGATTTTACAAAACTTTTAACGAGTTCATAGTTAAGCGTAATATTAAAGGCAGCTAAAATCGAATTCATCGTAACAGGAACGGGCTTCATAAATCAAGTAACAAATTATATTCTATTGAATAATTACGTTTTTTTAAGAACAGAATTGGAAATTTGCGGAAGTATTGAACTACATCAACTCTCTCATCTATCAACAATGCTTGCACTTTTTGCGCATCAAGAAATAGAGTAGAAGGATTAAGTAAGATGCGTAAAGATCGAATCTAATGTTATGGCAGTCTTTTTTTATATTCACTTGCGAAATCTAACATGGGTGCAGGTACGCATGGATACACACAGTAAAGATCTTTGTACAATTCATGATTTCATATGTAATCAAAAGCAAAAATCCACCTGTAGTAGAAGTTCTAATTTAAAAAACTTTGCATGAAGCAGTGATAATCTCAAATGGAATACTTATTGTAACCTGTTTTAAATTATTTTTATCACTCAGGTAACATGCTCGGATTTCTAAGCCGTACTCACGCCGCTTAATTCAATATAAGCAAGCATGTTTCTAAATTAAATACATTTTTTTCGAGCAGAAAAACAATTGAGTAACAGTTTTGTTCTCATTATATCACTATATCATTGACCGGTGGTGATTTGTTTATCTACATTCATCTAACAATTCTCCAGCAACGTGTTGAGCTACATGCATCTCATAAGCCCATAGTTGCATGTTAATCTTATTAGTTTGGATGAGCAATGTTTTGTGTGATAAACATTTCGGTCGAATTTTTATGCCACACAAGAGGAATATTTCTAATGCAAAACACAATTAACTATTGGGGCATCAATATTGTTAGTGTTAAAGTGAAGTATTTACGAATTGTAATTATGTTATTCCTATTTTTCCTTTTGTTAATGATCATTTTACTTGCAGTGTGTCTAGCTAGGAATTACAGATAGCGTTTATTGCTACTATAATAACTATATGTACCCTTATGAATGCCCATTAATTTAATCGTCATATGGCGGCGATTAACAGAGATATAGGAAAGTAAAGTGTGTGCATGTATAGGAATTGTCATATGGCGATTATTCCTTTAACATTTTTGCAGTCGTCATATGGCGGCGATTGCTGAAGAATTTCAATACGTTAAATGGTATATCTCTTACCAAAACTGGACGTACGATGAAAGGTTAAGGCGCACTAGACTGATGATTAAAGAAAAGTTGAATCAGAGGTTTTAGCAGACATGTCATTATCATGTCCGAATTTTCAAGTAGCTTCTTTACAAATTCTGCTTTCTGTGATTATTTGAGACGTTGATATAAATGAAAAAAAAAAAAAAAAAAAAATGAAGAAAAAAAGATCATTTAAATAAGAAAAAAAGCTAAGGGAATCGCTGTTTTTATGATATATTTCGCCATATATCATGACCATAGCAATATTATAGCTGTTCCATGCTGGTTGAAAATATTGATGCTGATTATGATGATTACAATTAATGTACATACATATAATTTATATATATATATATAAAGATATATATGTATATATATATATATGTAAAGATATATATGTATATATATATAAAGATATATATATGTATATATGTAAAGATATATATATGTATATATATAAAGATATATATATGTATATATATAAAGATATATAAAAATATATATATAAAAATATATATATATATATATATATGTATATATATATGTATATATATAAAGATATATGTATATGTATGTGTATATATGGCTGGCTCATATGAATAAGAAGAAGCTAAGGGAATCGCTAATATATTTTGTCATGATATATTTCTCTATATATATCATGAAACTCCGTTTAACAACAATAACAACAATAACAACAACAACAACAACAACAAAAAACCATAATTCAAAAACAACAATCACAACCAACCAAAAAACAAGTAAACATATATTCTTAACAACAATTATTTTATGTAAAAAAAACGCTGTTGGATGGTAATCGATACAATGATGTTATGATGGAGATGATACTTTCACGGAGTGGTGGCTCGTTTAAGAAAAGCTAAGGGAATCGCTATTGTTTTCATGATATATATCGTGCTTGTATTCAAATATATCATGACACGAAAAGAACGAAAAAAACAAATAATAAATAAAAATTCACAACAGCAACAACTCTTCAACAATCAATACCAATAATGGTGAATGTACACTCAATGAGATATTACGGTGCATGGCGGCATAGTGTGATACGTGGAAATGGCAATGGCAATCAGGCATGTATGGTATGATATTAATGTAATGATGTGTATGATGTAAATAGCTAAGGGAATCGCTTATGTATTTGATGACACTCTAGTCACAGCAAATCATTAAATATTCATTGTATTCTGATGAAAAAGCAGCACATCATTTAGTTAATTAACTTTTTGGAGGTCGAGATGTGTGCGCAAAAATGTCCAATATGATAAAAATATTTGCAAAGATCTTAAAATAAGAACTGTGTGAAATCCCATAATGATTAACATTATGTTGATGATGATAATGACGATGACAGGTGATTACTTCTTATGTAGCCTATAAGTTTATTTAAACATTAATTATATAAGATTTATTTGTAATCTTACCAGCCAACTGTAGAGAAGATACGTATTTGCAGATGATAATACGCTGAAAATTTGTAATTCGGAATGACTTTAGGTCATTGCTGTAAAAGCTAAGGATATTGCAATGATCATTATAACCATCATCAAGCCCCGGCGATGCTCTATGCCAAGAAACGAAAAACTCTGCTGCCATAACACCTGCATATATGATATATATGATTATATAAATATATGTTATATGTATTTTTATTCGCATACACATGAGTATGTGTGTGATTCCTATTCATATATATATATATATATATATATATATATATATATATATATATGCAATATGTACGAATCTAGTTCGCATGTAAAGAAGCTTGAGATATCAATTGTGCTGCTTTTTTGCTCATCAGTTAAACACGGCTTTTCTAAATTAGGTTATTTTTCGTCACATTACTTTTAATTTAATGGTTTTTTTTTATAGCGTTGTATGCATACAATCATTGTGTTCCTGAGCATAATAGAAAAAGTAATTTAAAGGCATCGAAAGACGCGCCATACTACGGTACAGAATACATAACAGAAAATTTTTTTCTGTTTTTTGCTTTTGTGTCACTTTGTACCTTCTAGCGTTATGTAACAGTTGAACTGTGCCTGTACATAACTCTGCTTTAACTGGCAGCGGCGGTATCCGAAGACATTTAACTTTGCTGTCGTGGGCTTCTCTAGCTATCGAGCCATTCAACATGACTTTTTTTTCTTTCTTTTTTTTTTACCGGCTCTCTTTTCGATCTCTTTTACGAATCGCTTTTATAGTTTTATGTCACAGTTGAACGGTGCCTGTGCGTTATATTGCAACTTTAAAATGACGTTATATGTGAGGATCAGGACTGAGAGCAAAATCCATCCATCGATTCTCTTCTCTTTTCTCTGTTTTTATTTGTTTTTTTTATTTTTTTTTTTACTGTTATTTGTAGCGTTATGCCGCAGTTGATCTGTGCCTGCGGATAACCATGCAGTAGATCATTGATATAAAATATATAGTCTGGGTGTTACTGAAGACATAGACGAAGACAACATGTTAAATTTGAAAATCGTCTTTTTCCCTTTTCCCTTTTTTTATATATATTTTTTGGAGATATTTTTAGCGTTATGTTACAGTTGATCGGTACCTGGGCATAACAGAGTCCACCACGAAGAGTTTAAATGGGACTTTGGCTAACATATTGAGAAGTGTGACCAAACATTTAGAGGAAGAGGCAGAGAGAGATAAAAAGCTCTATAAATGAAGATCATCCCTTGAACCATGATAATCTGAGATTACTTTGACTTTTTTTTATTTAAATATCTTTTTGCAATAATGTGGCGGTTTGCCTTTTCTCTCATCATTCCTTACGCAAAATGTGTTGCTCCTATTTTCTTCTGTTTGTATTTTTTTTTTGGTTTTTTTTTTTTTTTCTAGCTTTGTGTCGGTAAAACCAGTGCCTGAGCAAAAATGGGTTTTACGAACGGACTACTGCGCGATTATAACGCCTTGTAGGTTGATCGATTCGAAATGTGCTACAAAGGCATTCCTTTCACTTTACATAAACAGGTTAATTAGTTAAATACCTTTTCCCACACTAATGATGCTTTTACAGGAGACCATAACCAATCACTTGATAACTTGCCAGAGTATTCAAATGACTTTTAATATTGTAACTTGAGAGATTTTTGATCGAAAGATATTATGGTTTTGATATTTTAAATCAGTTTTTGGAGGTATTTTGAGTGTGTCTCATCGATATCGTTAAAGGGAATCCATACGATACAGCATCAGCAGCATTAACACCACTGTTCAACAAGCAAAAATTTTATTCATTTTGATTTTTGTTTATTATCTCAAGAAATGTCGTTTTTCTTAAGTAGAACACTAATTTTAAAAACGCAAAAGAACACATTTTCCATGAACAGTTTTTAAGTTAGTATTTCAAACCATGTAAAATTTTTGAAAAAAATTCCACTTGTAAAGCAACAGCTATTTTTTAAATAGTTTATTAATTTTTTCGAAAGAAACCTTCAATTGTAATTTGAAAAAAAAAAAAGAATTCGAAATTTGTAAATAATTTCTTTAATTAGATTTAACCACTGTTGCAATGTAATATTTTATTTAAATTAATTTTGTTAAATTTTAACAAAATCATTTGAATTGATTGCACACAACGATAACAATAACAACAGCTACAACAACAGCAACATCAACAAAACATTGTCGTGTATCATGGACGTTTGAGGAAACTGTTGTGGCCGTGATCGGACCTAGGAGGCAACTATGTTGGACAGCAACTGGTATTTAGCACGAACCAGACCGACATAATTCGACTTCCTTAGACAGCAGTTGCAGTGCAGAAATATCTTTTTGAGAAAGAGAGTGAAAAAGAAGTTTGTTCATATTCGTCTGTGAAAAGTCTTTCAAAACAACCGGCTAAGCGAAACGGGGGAATGTCAACAAAAAATTGCAAATCCGTTTTCTCTCAAAACTGAAAACATGTGTATTACTTATCATCATCCATCCAGAACAAAATCATATCTGCTACAACATTAAGAAAGACAAATTGACATGAATAGCCAAAGTTCTTATTTTCCGCAAGTCACTTATTCAAAACGTGGCTGCCATCAGAATTTAGTTCCATTAAAATCAAACAATCGTGAAAAGTTTATGCCATCAACCAATAAGTCATTCGCGCATTACACAGCGGTTCAGAACAACGGTTCATCTTTGGTCTGTAATGAACTCCTTAATAATTTACACACGAATGAAAAATTGATTTGTTCATCTTTGTCCTCTCCGGGAGAGATCTTCCTATTTACATGTAGTATTTCAATTTACACAGTGGATGCGCAAAAACTCTTCAACTCTATACTTCAAGAGCAAAAGTCTACTTAAAGAAAAATGAGGACATATTGCGGTTGTAGACAACAGTTCCAATCAAATAAGCCCGTTGCGCTACCATTTAAACGTTGAAAACTCTAGTGCAAACGTCTCTTTCTTCTTGGGGACCTTTTTAGATTTCAATTACATTCAACGACAAACTTAAAGAAAGATTAAAACTAACTCTAACGCATCCATCATAAAACGAAAGTCATCGAAGAGATTGCTGTAGCGTTTTGAGAATCGATTTCCTGTTCGTAATGCCTAATAATCATCCTGTGTTTAAATATCGCCAAGCACTTCCTTCAGTAACGTTTGATGTTCAAGTTAAGGAGAACTTTCTCAATATAATAACAATGCTAGCGTGTGCCATACGAGGAGAAAGACTTCGCTTTCGTGCACAATCATCATAATTTGTCGTTACTGTGCGAGTCCACATGAATGTATATGCTATAGAGGAAACTTTGTCTTCTGCCCAGTACTCCAATACATTAAAACTAACTCTTATCTTCAAGCTTAGAAATATTGTATTGTCTTGCCCTGCTTTGCCTTGCCTTGTGTTCCTGTAGGAAGTTGCCTGTCGTGAAGGATGAAAGTTGTAGTTTTGTTCATGCATATTATGCTTGGCTTGCCCTGCAATATTTTTTGGTCATATATACCGGAAACAGACAGAAAAGGTTATGTTTTCTTCGTTTTCATAAGAAATTTAAAGTTTTCGTACCTATGGAAGCTCTTAATCTACGACTCGCACAATGTTCAATGTTGCTATTCTTTCGGGAAGAATATTTGATTCAGAATTAAAAACAGTTCAAGACCATGATTTGGGGTTAACGACGGCGGCGTGGGATTCTGAGTGCTGACTGCGGCGTGGGATTCCAAGTTTTGACTGCGGCGTGGGATTCCAAGTTCTGACTGCGGCGTGGGATTCCAAGTTCTGACTGCGGCGTGGGATTCCAAGTGCTGACTGCGGCGTGGGATTCAAAGTGCTGACTGCAGCGTGGGATTCCAACTTCTGACTGCAGCGTGGGATTCCAAGTTCTGACTGCAGCGTGGGATTCCAAGTTCTGACTGCAGCGTGGGATTCCAAGTTCTGACTGCAGCGTGGGATTCCAAGTGCTGACTGCAGCGTGGGACTCCAAGTGCTGACTGCGGCGTGGGATTCCAAGTGCTGACTGCGGCGTGGGATTCCAAGTTCTGACTGCGGCGTGGGATTCCAAGTTCTGACTGCGGCGTGGGATTCCAAGTTGTGACTGCGGCGTGGGATTCCAAGTTGTGACTGCGGCGTGGGATTCCAAGTTGTGACTGCGGCGTGGGATACTAAATATTAACGGCGGTGAGGGATTCAAAATATCGATGATTGTGTGGGAGTTTCCGTGTCGATTACAATGTAGGACGTCAGCGAATTAGCGATCCTGTGGGATATCAGCGGACAAATGACAACTGTCTAGGATACTACCGAAACATACTACCGGGTGCTGGTATACTACATCTTTGTAACGGTGTAATTTAAGATTTTAGACTAATGCCATGGAAGCAAACACGCAATTCAATGGAAGCACGTATAGGTTAGCGCTCATTTGTCGTCTTCAGAAATTAAAAAGTTTAACGAAGACGAATAACGAATGCGCGGGCGAGGGTAAGAGGGGGAAACACATCATTGCATATGGTTTACAAATTGTTAAGAGTTCCTGGTAGCTTACATAAGAAGGATTATCGTTTCTTCGATGTTGCGTGTTCTGTAAGATTCAGCGAATTTAGTTCAAACTATACGGCATGTCTGACGTGAAACTTATACACTCTACATCTGTGACAGCGTTAGGTAACACACACAATTGTAATTCTTTTTAATTTTCTTGCTTATAAATGAAAAATAATTGTGTAGAATTTGAATTTTGACATATTTTAATTCGTTAAAAAAAACTGATATCTACTAACTTTATATATATATATATGTGGGTATGGATATATATATATACATTCCTATCATAAAACTAATAAAATACAAAATCTAAACATTTTTATATCGTAAAATTGAAAAAATAAATATTTGAAATTTGATTTTTGAGAAAAACAAATAAAGTTATTTTTACTTAAGAGTGCGAAGGATGGAATGTTTTAGTATTGAAGCATTAAATTCTATGATTTCCTATTTAATTGTGAATTGTCTACCGAAGGAAGTTTATAGTACATCCATATATATATATATATAATAGATTGGAGCGAAAGTTTTGTCGTATTTTGAGGAAAATATTTGAATTCATTTTCAAAAATTCGTGTTAATCAATGTCGTGTTGATCATTTATATATGCTCCGTTATTTGTTACAACCTGTTGCCATCTTTCAGATAACCTGTGAATTTCTGTTTTATAGAAGTTCTCGTCCTTGGAGTTAAAATAGTCTGCAACTGCCTTAGAAACACTTTAAGAAGACTTGAATCTTTTTCCCGTTAGATAATTTTGCAGAGATCCGAACAGGTAATAATCAGAAGGTGCAATGTTAGGTGAATACGGTGGGTGACTAAGGACTTTCCCTTCTAACGCATCCAGTTTTTGTTGTGTCACCACTGCAGTATGCGGTCGAGCATTATCGTGGTGGAACACTATTCCTTTTCCACACGTTAATGCAGGCCTTTTCTCTTTGATAGCTGCATTCAATTTACCCAACTGAGTGCAGTACAGACCCGCGTTAATGGTTTTTCCCTGTTTCAGCAACTCTTAGTACACTGGACCTGCCTATTTAAAATACGACAGAACTTTCCCTCCAACTTACTATGTTCTAGCCGTTTGAAACGTGATGTACTAAGTACTAAGTAATACGGGTAAAATTGTATATGTTTTTTTTGTTTGCGCAAGTTGATATGATGATCATAATAGATGGTCAGTCACACGGATTGCATTAGACTTAGTAAATGTGCCCGAATCCATAGCAATGCAAATTGGCGAAGCCTTAAACTTTGCTTTGTACATTATTACGTTAATCCAACCAAATGGAGAGCAAACCGCGCGTTGCAAAATTTAAAATTTTTTTTACATCAGAAAAATTTTGCATTTCTGCTTTAGATAATAAAACAGCGAACCTACACAATTATAATTAGTGTCTTTTCTCTATGTATATCTTGATCCAACTTGTTTTAGGTGAAAGAGAGATCTGCTATGTTTTCTGCCTCACTTTTCTCATCGGAGCTATATGAGGGTCAGTTATAGTTGTTTGTAATTCAACAAACATTTGGGGTTTTTGGTGTGTATATGGAGACAAGTAAAATTAATTTAATTTTTATTATTATTTATTACAAAACAGTTTTGAGACTATTTGAGCGCATAATTCATATAATTATACTATGGGCGAATATCGAACCAATTGGACCAGGTTTTAATTACGTTGTATAAATTTTCACCGGGACAAGATGTGGTTTTAATTTGACGGTGACCAAGTAGAATGTAATCGGATTGAAGATAACCCTCGACTATAGCTTCATCGATTAAATTCTCAATATTTTGTAGCATGACGGCATCGGGCTTATTTTCTAGAAGACATAGTAGATGGTATCGTTTATTAAAATGAACACTTCCATCCATCAAAATTACGAAAAAAATTTAAAAAAAAAATTTACCATCAAAATTTCCTAGACATGCAATGCCAATACTGTTGAACTTATAAGCAGAAGGATGCTGTGCTTGCACACCCCAACCGCGTCCCTCATAGACATGACCGTCGAAGGCAATAAGAAAATTGTAACCGATATCATCATAGCTCTCTTTGTACATGTGATGCTTTTGCAGGCTTTTGATTATTCTTAAGCAATTCGTTTCAAAATGACAGCTTAACGGATATTCGGTGTGATGTATGATTACAAATTCGGCAGGACTGATAATCAATTTTGGCTTATTTTTTGGTGGCTCAGCGTACCAATCCTCACGTTTCGTAATATTTAGCGTTAAACAAAAGTGCAAGACTGCAAATTCGAACATAAATAATGTCAAGTAAAATTAATATATAATTAAGTAAATATTTTCAATTTCACTCACAAGCACTAGCTATTAATAAAATATTAAATATAAATAAATTGGACATTATTGCAGCAAAATTTTGCGTTTGCTTTGAAACCGAGTTAAAAATAACTGAATACGCATTGATTTTTGCAATTACGGCTACGGGAGAAATGGCTATTTTGTAAGCGATATTATGTTGACACATACGTTTTACATTACTCCAAATAAATAAATACACATATTATATGAAATATTTCTTATGAAAAATGTAATTAATATTAAAATTTCGTAACAGTAAAACACATACATTTCACACAGAGAAGATGGTATTAAATGTTTCTAAAAACAGAGGTAACGATAATTTTTTATTTTTGTATTCATTACAAGGGATGCATATTAGAATCGCTAATTCCTCGTACTCTTGACTAGCGTCAATAGCGGAATCGATGCATCCATCATTATCTATTTATTCGTTTGCTCGTGTATTGACCTACTTTGACCGAAAGACTAAATATATTATATTGTCGGCGAAATGGTGTAGTGTATCTAATAATGGTCTGCCTTCTCCGACTGTAATGTTCTTACTTGTTTTTACTCGTTACAGTTATTTTGTTTAGTCCTTTTAACCCAAAGTACTTCAAAGTATATATAGCAAAAGAGACAGACTGAACTGGAAATCATGGCCGACGACAAGTTGATTTTTTGCTGATAATTTTTTTAAATAATTGAATGGAACTTCAATTTTATCTATTCGACAACACTAGTATTTTATTAGAATTTACCTTACACTTGTAAAGTCTCTGATAAGTCTCTGCTATATTCACATCCTTCCAAATGTGCAGCGCGGTACGAATTAATTGTGTTAGGTGAGTGGCGGTAGATTAACACAAAAATAATCAGCAATTATCGTATATCATGTATTGCTTTAAATATTTATGTCTTGATGATAAATTCAAACTTCTATCGCCGTCTATCGAGATTTCAAGCTAATTGTGAAATTTGCTTTTACTTGCCAACAAATAAGTTGAGTAATTAAAGTTGTTTTTTGCATGATTTTCATTGCAAGAACTCGTCGGAGGCAAGTCATTTTGTTTAAGCAAAGATGACTTGAGTAACTTTTAAGCAAAATGATATTTCCGTTACCACGACGGCCCAGTGGGAGTTTTCTCTACGTTTTCTTTTCAATCTTCTGTAATCGTTTCATTTACAAAAACAAAAAAGAAAAGACGGAAAAAAACTACGAAAATTTGTTCTTGTAAGTGTTAAATAATATTTATTGAATTTCTGAATTTTCTTTGTCTTTATATCTTTCACTTTTCTTTGCTTTCATCTTAAATTCTATATTCATTTACTTATTAATTATTTATTTATTTATTTATTTGTTTTTTTGATAATTTCTGTTTTATTTATTACCTTGTATTTATGCATATCGGTTAATTTTTAATTTTCTTCTAACTTACATGAAAACCATAAAAAGGAAACAAACAATCAAAATGGAAATCATAATAAAAAACTCTCTTCTTTGTTTCATATATAATTTGTTTTCTTTAAATAATTTTGCAAATTATACAAAAATAGGCTTTAGTTCACATACGCGTTGTCAGTCAAAGTGATCCGCAATCGAAGCGGTTTGCAATCGAAGTACCTTTTTGAAAGTCATGAGCATTAGATACACGACTAAACGACACGCTTCTTGGGGAAAGAAAAAATCGTACGCATTTCTCTCTCTCTCTTCGTTTAAGGGAAGTCACTATTTTTTGCCCGACTTAGGACTTATCTTCGAGACCTTTCATTAATACAGGAAAAACGCATATCTTTTTGGTAATTGTCGACATGAGCATAGGCTCGCTCTTCTAACCTAATAACAATTTCGTCAAATTTCAGATCAATTACTGATATAAACAAGAACTTTGGTTTTTAAGTTTCTTGTTTTTTTTTTTGTTTATCTTCTGAGGAATTTTAGACCTTTAGGCTTGTGAAAGCATTTCGCTTACCTTTAAATTTAATCAATGAAACTAAACAGGGAAATCAAATTCTAAACTAACGTTTTCTAATTCAAATGATGCTGTGTTAAGAAACCATCAACTAACTGCAGACGCCAGGCCAACGGAGACAGATACAAAGTGTTGTTGTTGTGACAGCGTTACAGCGTAGTACGAGACGAATCACTGGTAAAGGACTAATGGGACAATAGCGATTATCAAGCAAATATCTTATAAAACTTCGCCTACTAAAATTCTGGCAGCTGCTCTCATCAAAATATCAAAAATTATATCTTGTTGGCTAACGTCTCAAGAGAGCCTTTGCATAGGAAGGAGTTAGAAATATAGATCAATGATATGCAGCTGATGTGGATCGAATTCTCTTCATAAAATATTAAAAATTGGATTTTGCTGCCATATAAGGGCTTATTTTTTACAAGAACCTTTATACCGTGCGAGGTGCAAAAAATGGAGGCCATTTTTTCAAATGTTTTCATATAATGACTCCTTGAAGCAGGTCGTTATTTGGGGAGTTATTATAAAACTGGTGCGAATGAAGTCATTTTTCGACTTTGGTCCAAAACATGGCAGTGTACAAAATTTTATCAAGATATCTTGAGAACAACGGGCTGTAGGTTAAACGCAAAAATACCTAGCAAGGCATTCGACAGACAGGCAGGTTTATGACGAATTAAAAAATCATTTTGAGATAATTGGTGTAATAAATGTTTGGTCCTTTCTAAGTTATTCTTCGTCTTGCACGCATCTGCTTAACTCCTAGGCAAAGTAAAAAAATTTAGACGTCACCGAGTTTCAGCCGGATAGCTTACGCAGCTTAGCTGACGATCTTAAACCATAAAAGTGGCCGTAATGACGTCTCGTTTCTCGATTAAAACGTATGTTACTTTGTTTCTTCTCTGCATAGAGAAACCAACGACTGCATTGGAAGCGGTCTGCAAGACAACTTCCTTTATCGTCGCACTACTATATAAAAACGTACAGATTCTAAGACTCGGTCAATAGAAGAGGGATGAGAATATGGCAATGCTCTGGCAATATTACTCTTTGGACGTCGAAAACCTTTGAAGAGGAATTGTGGATAAAGCATTATAACCTGAAATATTGCGAACCATAGACATTGCGAGCAGCAATGTCTGCGTGCAGACTCTCTACCTCCTGACTGCTGAAAACGGCACTTCGGGGAGTTATATGGTGCCGTGTGAGCGTTCAGAAATGAGGTGTTAGATGGACCTAGTCTTGTTCAGACGGGAACAAATTGTCCATACCCCTTTACCAATGTTGGTATCCCAGAAGTGATGGCGCCTCCTAAATGGTAGGAATTCTCTGCTTACTTCAAATTGTGCTTTACATTAATCTAAGTTTACTGGGTAGTTCTCAATATCTGAATTTTTTTCAGATAACGCGATCTCATTCTAGAAGAGCTTACTTTTTGAAATGCGTCAAAATTTATAATAAAGCCAGAGGCGCTTACTATTGGAAATAAATTCAATCAACATCTTTCCTGTAAAATCTTTCCTCGCGATTGCTTGATCTCTTGCGCTAAGTTAGAGTTCTGAAAATCTCAAAATTAAGAAAGAGTGAAGGCGGAAAATAAGCTCATGTTCCCATCATTTCAATATATATATATACATATTTCATCGATAAAAGGGTTTTGAGAATCCGCCAGCGTACGAAGGCAACTAACTCAAGCTGTAATTGAAAACCTATTTGAAACTTAATATAATTATTTACCAGAGTCACGTAAAAGTCCAATATCTTAATTGCACAACTGATGCATCAGCGAATGAAACGGCTCACATAATTTATTATGTAAGCCTGAGGCGGTCGGTATCAATGACCAGAACCAATGTGCATGTAATTTTCGCATTAATTTTTGGAAATTGATAGTAAAGCGAGACTTGGTCAAAAATACGTCCATTGTAGTCAAAAATCAAACTTGTGAGTAATCTTTAAAAAAAATTGGAATAACTTGAAGTGTTCTTCTTTGCAGGGACACTATTGATCTCTTCATTCTCGCTTCGTTAATTAACAATAATAAACTGAGTAATTTTTGCAAAATTTTCTTAAATAATTGGTTATAAAAGACCACCGCCCCAAAGACGAGTCTGGTTCCAATTAAATATTTTTTTCATATTTTTTTAATTTTATTTTATGATGAACTTTGTTTACTCTTTTTGCATTTATATAGTTTTCTTTTGTTTTTTTCTCTTTTTTTAAATTTTTGTTTTCACGTATGGTAAAAATGTATTTAATCTTTTTATTTTCTTTTTTCTCCTGTTTTCTATATATTTTCACTGTTTTTCATTTCATTTTGTATGCAATTGTGTCGCTCGCATAGAATACTTAGAATAGTATTAAAAAAAAGGTTATTCATTTTGTTGTTTGTGTAAAAAGAAAGAAATTCTCTGTTTTTGCATTTCAATTACTATTGTTGTTGTTTTTGTTGTTGCTTTTATTATAATTATTATTATAATTAATACATAACTATATGAAACTGTTTCCTTTGCTTTTAAGTCAATTATTGAAAGACCTGATTACTTTTGGTTTGGTTAATGCCAATTAATTTTTATCCCTAGTGTTATTATTATTATTATTATTATTATTATTATTATTATATTTTTTTTTTCTTGGTTTTCTGTAATACAATCAAAGTTCTTTTCAATTTACTTTATCTTTCCTTTTTTTCCTTCGTTATTATTATGAAAAACATTCTAAAAAAGCTTAATACTTACGTATATACATAAAATACGATATTTATATGTGTGTGTAATTTATAAATTATATAAAGAATTGTTTAAAACAAAATAAAGGAAGGAAATATAGTAACTAAATAATTGAGAAATTCATATACGCCTTCAGGCGTATCGTTGATATTCACCATCCCTTTCGTTAACTAACTTTGTTCATCATAAAATCAATTTTGATCGACTGGATCGACTGGTTTGTGCCATGCTTTAGCATTGAATTGGAAGTTTAAATAGTTGGTCGTCTAACGGGCCGTCTAGAATGGCCAGCGACTAAGAATGTATATATATATCAAAGGTTATCACATGTCAGGCAGATGAACGGACGGACAAACAGGTATGGCTCGTAGGCTATGTTGCCTCCACCTTTCCCCAGTGATAAATATAAAAACCATATAATAAATAATTATAAAAAGGAAGATCTCTTGTGTTTTGCAATAAATTTTCTTTAATTTGTTTGTTTTTTTTTTTTTTTTTTTTTATATTTTTATCAATGGTATACAAAGTAGAATATATTGAACATATATACGTAATGTCTGAACATACACGTGCATGTATGCATATACCATAATAATGCTTTTTAGGTTGGCTATAATTAACATCATATGAAAAATGCTTTTATTTACTTTTTTTGTTTTAATATTTGTTTGAGTATTATGTGTGTTGAGTATTTTTTTCTTTTTTACATTAATTAAACATTAATTATTTATGAGCACTCGCGAGCACTCTCATTCTCTTTTTTACTTTTCAATTAAATATTGGATCTCTTTTTTTGTGAAATAAATTTTGGCCATCGCTTGAATAAGAAATGCATTGTAATCGCTTTGGAAAGGATTTTGCAAATAAAACTTTTTATATAAGAAACAGTAAATGATACGTGAACGGTTATATTTTAGTGCAGTATAAATTTCAGCGTATACTTATCTGTCTACCACACGCATAAACTAAACATTTTTTTTGTTTTTTCAAAGGAATTAAGAAAAATGTTTGTGTGATTAAGGTTTCTATTTGTTTTACCTTTCGAGAGTAAATTTTTTATATTCGTCGTCTCAATCAAGTATCATATATACATATATGAGTAATAAGAATATCCATCACTTCAAGCAAATTGAAAAAAGAAATCTGAGAGTGTTTTGTATTTATTGCGGTATAGAAGACGATGGATCCATAATTTGTTTGCTCCAAATTTTTAGATAAGTGGTAGATATTTTCACAAAATTTTAGATCTATACTTGTCGTGTGATGCTCAGAATTTGACAAGAATAGTTTTAAATTCGTTTGTTCTTTTATTGTTAGTCATTTACTTAGCTTACTTCGAGAAATGCATGCTTTTTTGAAATGCGATCTGCGGACATACACCGAGAATATACAAAATATGCCTAAGTTTGGTTCTTGTTTTACTAAATTTTAATTGTTTTTGCGGGATCGGAGGACGTGACTGAATATTAAAATAGTATCAAAAATACATATTATTATTTATGGGATTGACTTTCTATATATTTTTTAGGATAAAGAGCCTCAGGAGTTTTTTGAGAACATTTTCGCATTTGCTTGTATCAAATTTTGTTAAAATATCTAAAAAAATTGCGATCTGCAGATTGATCTCAAGCAAACGTGGCCGACAGGTGGATAGATGGACAGACAAGCTTCAGCATAATGAAAGGTGGGTGTGGATATTGCATACATTCCCCTTACACCGCAAGTGGCGTAGGGTATAAAAAAATTTTTAAAAAATCGTATTCTTACATATACTGACAATGGTCTGTTATAGAATTTTCGTTATATAAACTTTTTCGTTCGATTCTGAATTAATCTAAGTTTATTTGTCCCTCTGTCCGTTCGGCTGCTTCTTTTTTTATGTCCAATCTACAGGGCGTGACTTTTGAGATATCAGTATTTTGACATTCGAAATTGCTATGAAAAATTTCATTCGGCTGGGTTCTATTTTTTGGTCCCCCTCTCGCATAACCGTTCCTACAAGAACTACATCTTTATATGGAAATACGATCTAATTTTCAATATTTCATGATGAAAATAGTAAATTGATTGTAAGTTGACATAAAAATTAATTGGACAACATTTGAGCCGCTTGGGTCTATTTTTTGGAATCCACTCCATATAAGATTTCTCATGAATCGGACGCTCTTCAGAAAAAGATTCGACTTTTAATATTGTGTGATGAAAATTGCTTCATAGTTGCAATTTAGCGAAAAAATTAGCGGTAGGGAATTTGGACCACATAGATTTATTTTTTTGACCCCAACAAATATAGGGGTGATTATGATTATATGGAGAGAAAGTCTAATTTCCGGGTTTTTTATGATGAAAAATGAAAAACAATAACATTTTTAGAAAGTAAATTAAGTTTGCACAATTTGGATTTGGATCGCGTCATATGATGCTTCAATCATCCTCCAATATGTTGGCTTCCATGAAAAGTAAGCCATTGCCGGAAAATAACTGTGTAGTTTTTGTTATATTATAATCAAAACGAGTGAATAATTGCACTAGACGAAGTGGAGTAGGGTATCTAACAATCGGCTTTGCCTGACTATAATTTTCTTACTTGTTTAAAAAACAAAATTGTATTATTCTTATTGAAAAACCTTGTATATAACCGTTGAGAGCAAGAACTAATTTTGGAAGAATATCGGGGTTTAAGGAATCGGGCTTATGAAATATGTAAAGAACATTACATCTCACTTCTACCCGTTGGGTAGAGCGTATGTACAGGTATTTTATATACATCTTCACATCAGAAATACTTGCTTGTATGTGAATATGATTCCAAACGGCCATGTCAATAATTCGAACTATAGGAATGGGTACAAGTCAGGATATATATGTGTATATGCACATATATTCATTTTCACACAAAGTCAAATATTTCTGTTAAATTCCAGATTAGTACGTTGGAAAACCATTAATGGAAATATGTTAAATTTGCGCCTATCTTTCCGAATTCATTTTAGTTTTCACGGGTTGATCACATTTTTTGAAACTGAAAAAGTGACCCCAGTTTTACACTTTTACCAATAATTACAATACCAAAGGCCACGGAGAGACACAATCCTATTTAATTAAATGAAATATGTGTATATTTTATGAAATAAATTTACACACACACAAACACAAACAAGCGCACACATACATGCATACATACATACATACATACATACATACATACACACCCACAGGGCTACGCTTAAGCTACTGTAGGGGTCCAAGGCTGTAGGCTAGCTGCGAATAACCAATAGGCAGTCACCGACCAAGGGCGGCAGAGGAGGAGGGGCGGCTGAAAAGGCCGCATAACCCTACGAATCCTTAATGACAGGACAAGTAAGCGCCGTTCTGTGAATAGTTGCTCCCCGCTCTTAGTGTGGGGGTGGCACAAGGGGGGACAGTTCTACGAATCCTATATATAGTCATCAAGACCGAGTACGGTAAGGTTTTGATTATGGCATACTGGAACACGTACTTGAAATGGGGATTTCGAGCTGGTGGTGGCAGTATTCCGTTACCTGAGTAGGTTGGAGTGGCATCCAGTCGATATGATTTTCGCATTAATGCTGGCACCGCACCCGCCCCGTTCAAATTATTGCAAGTCTGGGAAGTGCGTTCTAGGCACCGTTAGTTAGTGGGTGTAGGCCCAGTTGATAAGAACTCCTGGCTAATGCTGGACCTGGCACTGAACGCTAGTCTCATAAGGGCTAGCGTCAACCCAATGCATGGCCTCGCTGCTTGCAAAGATAACCATAGGGTCCTAACAGCAACTACACCAGCGAAACCGGATAGTGGCTTCCCAGTTGGGGTCCATATAGAATGAACATAAACGCTAATAAAACTAAAACAAGAACAACGATGTCTGTCGGCTCGACAAAAAAAGCAGACAGCAGGGTTCACGCCAGTAATCTCAGCGAAGGGAACCCGTTCAAGGCGAGTAGCAGAATGCTACGATCGCTGGTCGCCGGCCAAGCCCACCCTCCGCGGTCGCCTACAAAACTAAGTAGAGTATCCACGACAGATACGCCACCCTTTGTAAGGCTGGGTGACCATGTAGAAGCACTGGTGGAAATGCTGGAGGACGCCAAAAGGCGGTCCATTCACCAAGCCATGAGAGATGCCATTGATGGCATCAGAATGGCGTATGAGCAGTGCGTGCTGCTAAGAGACCACGCGACGGTCGAACAGAAAGACAAGGTTAACAAGGTCGAAAAAGCCTCCCAAACGACCCCACCCTCTAATCTAAGAGCGGCGAAGAAGAAAGATGCTCCGGAGGCCGATCCGAAAACCGCGAAGAGAAGGCAGCTCAAATTGCCAAGCGTCGTAACGTGGTCAGCACGTCCAAGGCGGCCCCGTAGAAGCCCACCGGCCAAACTACACGGGCTAACGGGAGAACCAGCAAGAAGTGACGGATAGGAAGGAGAATGACCGCACAATTCAAGTCCGTAGAACAAAGCCGGACGCCATCGTTATTGCTGTGACCGGCAAGCTTTCCTACGCAGAAATGTTACGCAGGGTTAAAGGCGAGCCCAAGCTGAAACAGTTAGGCGAAGCGGTGCACAAAATCAGAAGAACGCAGAAAGGCGACCTGCTGCTACAACTGAATAAAAACGGTAGAACGGAAGAAAGCAATGAGTTCCCTACTAGATGACCAAGCGGCAGTTAGAAGCCTAAAACAACGCGGTACAATCGAGTGCAGGGACATAGACAAAATCATTTCAAAGGACGATATATGCGAAGCCATAACGAACCATTGTGGGGTGGCAAACGCAGAAGTAGTTAGCCTGAAGAGGCCTACGGCGGCACCCAAATGGCAATAATCAGCCCGGCGCAAGAAGAACCCAACAAGCTGCTCACTGGTAGCAACGTAAGAGTAGGTTGGGTGGTGTGCCCACTAAGGGAGCACAGAACATTGGTGAAATGTTACCGCTGCCTGGTATTCGGGCGCATTGCTAATCGATGTAAAGGAACATGCGACCGATCAAAGGTCTGTCGATGATGTGGAGAAGATGGGCACATCGCACAAGAGTGCTCCAAAGATACTCTGTGTTTTTTCTGTAAAGGCACGCCAAATGCGGACGCTAAACATGGGGCGGGGAGCAATATGTGCTCGATATTCAATCGTGGTTTAGCTGCTAGGACGCAAATGAGAATAATGCAAATTAATCTCAATCATGGCGAGGCAGTTCATGACCTACTTCGGCAAACGGTCGTTGAGAAAGAGGTGGAGCTGGTGCTATTGAGCGAACCATATGGAAGGGCAGAGCAGGGTGCCTAAGTAACCGATGCGTTCAAAAAGGCAGCAATTTGGACGCCCCACCAATAGCGCTTTTGGATACGGGCTGCCAGCACAGGGGATTCGTTAGAGCGACGGTTAAATATTTATGCTACGTTCCTCCAAGCTGGTCACAGGGTGAATTCCAGCCCATGGTAGACGAACTCGTGGAAGACCCTCGTGAGAAACCATTAGTTATAATTGCGGGGGATTTCAATGCTTGGGCCTTCGAGTGTGGTAGTAGGACCTGCAATGTGAGAGGACGCAGGCTGTTGGAGGCATTTGCCGTGCTGAAAGTATCTCTTCTGAATGATGGACAGAGGGATACATTTCGAAAGGCAGGAAGGGGGTCGAAAGCACACCTCACTTTTGTTAGCGACGGCCTAGTAGCGAGATGCAAGTGGTCGTTGAGCGGAGAGTATACAAATAGCGATCACCAAGCTATGTTCCTCGATATAAAAAGCGGACAGAACGGAGGTGGTCCAAAACCACCGGGACGAAATGGAGCGATTCATCTTATGACGAGGACGTCTTTAACATCATTATGGACTCCTGGGTGACGGCACGGCTGGTGAACTCCAAAAAAACGTGACAGAGCTGCTTGTAGAAACATGTGACGTGGCCATGCCTCGAAGAAGTCTTGCAGGCAGAAGAGTCGTCGCCGTACGTGTTGGTAGATCTCTACGGCAGAGAAGATAAAGCAATACCAACAATTACTGCCGAGCTTTTAAGCGCCTGCAAAAGGATTGGGGACAAGAAAACTCCTGACCCGGACGGAGTCCCAAACAAGGCCTTAAAGGCAGCGATACGGAGGAGGCCAGACGTCTTCATGATGATGCTGCAAATGTGTCTGGAAGAAAGGACTTTCCCAGATGAATGGAAGGTCCAGGAAGGTTGGTCCTCATTCCGAAGTCCAATAAGCCACTAAACGAGTCATCGTCATACCGACCCATCAGCCTTTTAGATACAATGGGCAAGGTATTGGAGAGGGTCGTATACGAATGCCTGCTGGGCGTGGTCGAAAAAAGACGTGTTTTCTCGGATAACCAGTACGGATTCAAAAGAGCACCGTCTACGATAGATACTATAATCCATGTCGTTGCGATTGCTTCAGACGCTATAGCCCGATGGAGCTGGGGTGATAAAAAGTACTGCGCCGTCATTATGCTAGACGTAAAAAACGCCTTTAATTCGGCGGACTGGGGGCTCATCCGTAAGGCCTTAATAAGAATTAATAACAAGCTACCTTTCGAACCGCACGCTAGTGTATGATAGCGACAATGGAAAAGAGTCGTATAAAATAACGGCGGGTGTACCACAGGGGTCAGTTCTTGGTCCTTTGTTGTTGAACATAATGTACAACGGTGTTTTCGAACTTAATCTTCCTGCCGATGCACCGATTATCGGCTTTGCCAATGATATAGCAATCGTAAGGATCGCAAAGTGCGTTGCGCAGGTACAAACGAAGGCTAACGAGGCTATCGTTAAAGTGAAGGCGTGGCTAGAAGCGATGGGGATAGAGCTAGCAGAGCACAAAACTGAGGCGGTGATAATACTCAGCCGGAAGCGCGCGAAATCACGCTGAATGTGAGTCGGGCAGCACACGATGCAGCCATCTCCTGGCCTGAAATACCGTGCAGTTCGACAATCGACTCAACTTTAAGCACCACGTTGAGTACGCGACTGAGAAAGCTGCCGGCATTCAGGCGTCGTTGGCGAGTATTATGCCAAATATTGGAAGCCCGAAATTCACCAATCGAAAAGTAACAGCCGCGGTGATAACTTCGTTTATAATGTACGGAAGCCTAGTTTAGGCCGGTGCACTCACAGTGAAGCCAGTGTACCGAAAGTTGGCAGCAATATATCGTCTTGGTACGCTAAGGCAGATATGTGGATTTCGGAGAGTGTTGGACGATACTGCTCTTGTGATTGCTGGTGCCATGCCAATCGATATCTTGGTGGACGAAATGAGGCGCATCCATGAAAGTCGCCGCATTAACGCTCCCTCCCAAGATGCGACGAAAAAAGAAGAGCGGCTAGCGTCGATGCGGATTTGGCAATCGTTATGGGAAAGAACAACCAAAGGGAAGATGAACGTGCGTTCTTATACCAAATATAATGCAATGAATCAAAAGGCCGCACGGAGAGGCAAATTACTACCTCACCCAGTTCCTGACTGGCCATAGCTGTTCTCGAAAGTACCTGTTCAGGTTCAGGCACGACAACCCGCCGAATTGCCCGGCATGCTCGGAAATGAAAGAAGATGCAGAGCAAAGCCTTTTTCGTTGCAGAAAGTTCGAGAATGGCAGACCCTAAATAGAGCCGAGTGAAGTATTGGAGGGGTTAACTGCCAGCAAAGAGGTCTGGAGCACAGTAGGCGACTTTATAAGCAAAGTGCTCAAAGAACTACGGCGGCTTAAAAGACAGCGGATGGAGAGCAGAGGGAGTGGAAGCCAATAGTGTATTCCACTGAGGTCCCACCATCGGAAGCGTGCTAACAACAACCAGCCTCCGCGAAGTAATACCAAACGATGATCCCGCGGGGGAGAGTGGTCGAAGAAGCGTTTTGGGGGTAGTTTTAGTACGTAAGCGCCATGGATGACGAATCGTGCATGCTGCTACTAAGAACCAGCAGTACCTTTTGAAGATTTTCTACCTCCAGCTCGCTGAGCAAAAAAAAAAACATACATACACACACACTCACGCACATACATACATACACACAAACATACACATACATTAATCAAATAAATTTACCACACACAAATTGGTTAAAGGCTTTTCTTTGTTTTAAAAAAAGTAATCACTACCATCAGTAAAGATTTCTCTTGTAAAGTTATATAAATTCTATTTAATTATAATACCTTACATGTATTATGTTACATTATTTATATCACTTTAAAATAAAACGTGTGATATAATCATATATATGGTAGGTGTACAAATAAATTCTCTACATTGAAATTTTCCTGAAATTTCACGTGGAGATGATATTGATGTTTGTACGATACAAGTTTCAGTTGTTGTCATTCAACTTTTATTCAATGTGTCAGCTACGGAAACGATACAGTTGGCTTGGAGTGAAAATACACTAAGTTATGAGATCGCTAGAAAGTAATTAACGAGATTTTGAGAAAGTTTCAGTTTTGAAAGCGATGAAAATGCGCATATGTCCGTAGGTCTTTATCGAAAGCAATCCAAGAAGTCATTTGCAACTTAGGATGGGTAGTTTTATTGCACGTCATGGTATTTTCCAGATCTGGCCTCTTCACATTCAAATCGACGCAATCATAATTAAACGATAAATATTTCCCCTCGAAACCGGAAGACTCTATCGCAGCGTTGTCCGTAAGCTGCCCGGTAAACGGCAATAAGCCTACACACAATGATGATCGCTACTTCGATTATTCAATTTTCTAACAAGAATCTTTTCAGTAAATTTGAATTTTATCAAAACAAATATCGACAATTTACATGTATACAGCATATCGCTTAAAAACAATATATGTATATACACATATATATAGATATATATATTATAGTCTCTCTCTCTCTCTCTCTCTCTCTCTCTCTCTCTCTCTCTCTCTCCCGCAATGAAAATTTAAATAGCTACATAGACGGGTAAGAGACTATGGCTAAATAAATTTTCAGTGGATCAGCCAGAGGTTTCGGTCGATTACATAAGTTTCCTTATATCGATGTTGCATATGTAGGAATGAAAGGTAGATTGGCAATAGATTCGCACGGCATATATTGAGCGTATATTAATGTCGATATTTACAAATATTTCAAGTTAAATTTTGTATGCAAATTGGTAAAGCTTTTTGGGTAATTCTGAGAACTAAAGCCTATATTTACGTACTTTGTCACATTAACGCACGAACCGAACGAAAATTGTGACCTAATTTTTTAACTTGGTATAAAAGGATTTAGAAGGAAAAAATGCAAAACAATTTGACGCCGTAAGTGCTTTCTTTTCTTCCGCTACTAACCATAGGTCCAAGAAACCTTAAACCAATTTGTGAACTTTCTCGCTTAACCTGATGCAAGTGATAAGTGAAGGAATAGTTGTTTGTTTTCGTCATTATTGCGAGTTGAGAGACACATAGATATGGCAAATTCATTTTACTTTTTATTGCCCGCCTGTGAGAGAATATATTTACATTCTAGTGTTCCAATGCATACTTGCCCCCATATTCTCTAGGATTGATCAGCGCAACTGATCGATTACAACCTAATAGTGCCTTTTTTATCGCCGACGATTACATACCACAGTCGGTTGTCATAGCTACAAATAGTTATTTATTATTAAGCATTGAGCCGTAACTAGTCACTTTGTTCTTAAGCAATTTTATCTGAGCATAAGAAAAGCGAAGATATTACGTGCGACACTTTTAACCAAAATAGAGGCAGCACCAAGGAGGATCTACAGCCGAGCCGCCGGTCGGTAAATTGTGAACATAGCTTCTTCTATACAGGAGAGGGTGGCAAAATGTATTTTTATATCACCTTAACACCTTCTTCATAATCTACAGTTTTTTTCGATCTATACACCTGTGCCAAGGCAATGTCAACGTTTGTATTACCGTTAGGTTAAAACAATATCGTTTCTGATTTATTATTAATATACTAAATCTCTTTATCTCTATTTGAAAAAAAAAAAGAAAAAATTATGATAAAAAAGTTTTAATCTTTTTCGTGAATATATTTTTTTTTTTTAATTTTTACGTGGAGTTTTTCTCGGTAGTTATTTAATGTTTACCTTTAATAAAAAATAGTTTATAATTTATAGAAAAATATTTGTTAACTTTTGCGCAAAGTGAAAAACTTCATGCTTGATCAAGAGATATTAGCAGTCATGATTTAATGAACGATTTGAATGAGTGTTCAAATCTTTATTGAAACAACTTATAGTCCGAATTTAACTATAAGGGCTCTATACAATAAAAGAAAAAGAACTAAAACAACAAAACATATACGAAAATTAAATTCGTCGATGTTACCGAGTCTTTCGCACATCCACCACCTTTATCTTAAAAAGACTTAAAGAAAAAATTTAACTTACTCTACAATGTTGGATGAGCGTAACTAATTTTTACCATTTTTGTAAAATGTACTTCAAAATCATTGTCGTGTGTCTGTTCATAAGTGATGAGCAAAAAACCCAGTAAGCAGAGGTGTTTTCAATTTATGTTGCTCTACCATCTCACCACTCTGCCCTATTTTCAATATCAACCTGCGTAAAATATCTTCCAGTGTTTTTCGTAAAACTTAAAGGCGATATTTTTGGTTTTTGCGACCGAAATAATCGAGCAAATGGACCGACGAATAGACGGGCATGCCTAGGTGGATTCCAAATTTGACAATGGTCGATATAATAGATCTACCGGCAACTTCTGTTCGTTTTTAGAATAAAACAAAATCTCAGTTTCGGAAGGTGGTCTGAAATGGTTTGTTGAGCTGAATCAAGCCTTTCCGCAATTTCCATTGTTTATTTCCAGATGTTGTCAACAAAAGATTTTATTCTAACGTGGTCCTGACAAGATCGACACTCGATCAAAGATGGTCGTCCAGAGCATGGCTTATCAAAAACTTTGAAATTATTTAGTTGAAATTTTCTGCATGTTCTATCAGAAACTATGGAATATGTACAAAATACAGCAGCATAAATAAATAAATAAATTTAGTAGTCATGGGTACACGATCGCGTCTCAATTAATACTAAAAGGAATCATCTTCGTTTTAGTTTATTTGCTAGATCAGTATGTATGTGCATTCAATGGAAAAAAGGAAGATAAATATGCGTCAAATGGATATGCGCATACTTGTTGAAACTTGTTGCAATACCCGGAACGGACAGTACGCCCCTGTAGAATTAATATATCCTTTATGGGGTTTGTGAAGCTTTTTTCTGGGCATTACAAAGGTTTTGACTCTCATTTTGATATTTCGATGAAGGGGATAATTATCTATATTTGATAATAGCATTTAAAATTTGGTAAGCATTCGTATATATGTATAATGTACGAACTGGAAAATTTTTCGAAATGAAATGCATATCATTTTTTATAAGGTTATATGTGAGATTTCAAGTCCTGCAAACTCAACTTAAAACGTTCTCCTTACAAAAAAAAAAAAAAAATTATTGAAAATCTTAAAACAAAAAATATTGCATTCGCAATGAACAAAAGATGCTTTTAACATCCATCATCAGTTTCTGTACAATATTTAAGCAAAACGCCTAGATTGTGTATTGTATATACCATAAAGAATATCTGTGTAAGATATGGCAGCACTTTGCAGGCAATTATCGGAAGTAAAAGTAGTACTTACTACATACATTGCCTTATTTAGATATGAAACAATTGCGATTGACTTAATGAGCAACGACAACCAAATGAAAAGATGTTGCAACATATTCTCCAAATACAAATTAATAAAATCTCATCAATTTCTCGTATCTGTTATCAAAATCAAAAGAAAATAAGTAACGCTGTTAATTAACAGCCATTTGACTGCTTGCTCTTTCATTCTCATAACAACTCATGAGGTCGGTAGAAAACTAAATTTCTCGAATTTATTGGTTCATGATTATGTAAAGTCGTTTGATCGTTTACTTTGAGCAAAAACTAGATGATTTTTCGAAAAAGCCAATAAGAATCGACTTGCCATAGTAAGCAAACGTTCAACTTTCATTTCATTGATTGCATTTAATGCCAAGAAATTGCCTTTGACTTTATGATACGATTTATACGATTTACGTACTCTTTAATAATTGAATTAATAGATTGACTTCCGTTTGATACTTCGACGTTCGAAGAAGACAGAAGAAGAATTTTGAATTGGCCCTTTCGCGTATAGTAAGGAAGTTAAGTGTGAAGTCTTTATACGAACTGCAAAAATAAATTGCTATGATCGAAATATTAAATTAAATATTAAATAAGGTAAAATAATTTCAAATTAAAAATTAAAGTAATCCATATATAAAAATGAAACATATACAAAAATATTTTTATTTATTATTTTGTTGGTATATTTGTAATTATTATTAAAGTTTTCAATTAAAAATAAGAAAAAAAAATCATGTCTTTTAACGAATACAGAAGTGAATGTAATGGTTTTTGTTTGTTTTTTTTCGATTTAAAATTTGTTAAAAGAAAACTTTTTTCTATATAATCAATTGTATCGATTTTTGTTTTATGATCGATTGTTTTTTTTTTTTTTTTTTTTTTGATTTGGAATAATAGGAGGCGAACGGTTTCTTTAGCTTAAAGTTTATAACTAATTCATAAGATAAAATTTATTAATTAAAAATTGACTAAAAACTTTGTTATTAATATAAATAATTAAATCAACATAAATTTAAAAATAATTTGTTTTCTTAAAGCGCAAGAAAATATATAAATTTAACTTTTTTTTTTTTTTTAATATATAAAAAGTCGGAAAATAATTAACGAAACCAATCGCGAGTAATTCTCTTAAAAACGGCTAAAAATCATAAAGACGACTATCATTATCATCATCATCACACATCGAGCGGAATACAAATATAAAATATATTAATCGGGACAAAAAAAAAAAATCTATTAAGATTATATCTGAATATTTTATATTAAGAATTGAAGAAATAGTAGAAGCAGAAGTGAAACAGTTTTAAAAATATTACAAGTTACTAATTGAGTACAAATTGAAAGCTTATTTATTTACTTAAAAGTTTATTTTAATGAAAATTTCGGTGTTTTTGCAACGATCGACATCTCAGAAATAAAATCAGAAAAACTCTGGCCGTGAAAGACAGTTTTTCAAAAGCAAAATTTCGTACTTGGTTATCTTTATATATCTTTAATTTCTCAAGTTATATAATCTTAATATCTGTACTTATAAAAATCTTAAAAAAAAAAAAGAAATGATCCGAATCGGAAATGGTATATTTTCTATATTAGCCGTTTTTCCTCGAAATCACTCTATAGTGACTATAACTTAACGTTAATGGTTTTTGTTGAATTTATTAAAAACATTTTTTACAATGTATACATTGAAACGTATTGTTTATTTGTGAGGGACGTTGAATTTATATTTTTTAAATAAGAAAATTTATAATTAGTAACAACATAAAATTTGAAATAAAAGTTTCGCTTTAGAATGAACCAGTGCCACATGTTATGCAAATAACAACAAAAAATAGCAATAGCAACAAAAAAAGAAGAGAAAAAAGAAAGAGTCTTTTAGAAATATATTCACCTTAAATCACCTACTGATAGGCGAACACTCTATGCCGTTTTCAATGCGTATTGATTACACGAGGATCGTAACTGTTTTTCCTGTGAACGTAAACACCCATGCAAGGGCGAAGTTTTGACGGCCGTATCAATGGAAGAGCTTCTAAGGCGATAGCAAAAAACGCAAATCGGAAGTGCTTCGAAGATGGAAAAAAGCGCTGTTACACGTGTATTATCTCGAAGGAGATTTATTTTGAAGAGGACAAAATAAACATTGATGCATAAATAAATGCTTTTTGAGAAATATAAAAAGGCGCCTATTTTTTTAACACAGACATTTGAACTTTTGGTACTATTGCGGATATGACTTTCATCAAAATGTTACGGTTATTTTTAAATTTTCCTATTCCTTGAAATCAAGAAAAAACGCCTTGTTTTCCTAAGCTTTTGCAGTGATTAAGTGATTAAGGGGCGATATCAGTGCAAATTTTTTAAGAAGAAAAACATTTCTTATTGACTCACTAGATACAAGACTTTGGATTTTCTAAAACATTTAGGATAATAATTCATTTCTTGAAACAAATTTTTTTCTTAAAATTATCCCCTTTCCTCCAAACATAAAAAACACTCCAAAATGGCTTACTATTTTTTTTTTTTTCGAATGTGACCAATAACTCAAGGGTGCTCCCTATTACTGCAGTACGGTGATGGTCAGAAAGAAGTGAGAGAAAAGAGAGAGGGAGGAAGATTGTTCACCGCAGCCTAGTCAAGCGTTATGCATTTACTGACTAAGCACTCACTACAGCGACGAGCGAAGAAAACTCTACTGCACTGAAACCCGAGAACACTGACTTGGTAATCGCAGGTCTTACTCGGCTGCTCATGTGGATGAATTGTGAATATCTGTTAGGAATTTGCAACCAAATGCCTTTACTGTTGATTTTTAAGTCCTCCTCTGCACTAATGGATGTCTTTAGTAAGTATTTATGTTCATTTAAAAGCATTTCCAAATAAAATGGATATGAGCCTGAAAGCGATTATAACACATGCTGTGTAAAATATGCAGATCTGTCTTTGACAGATGAAGTACTTTCGCGCAAAAAATCGTCGACGAAAGTGAGTGATAAAGAATATTTGAACAAGAAAGGACATTTTTATGGTACGGGGGCTGGCTGCAGACTAATGAAACAAACCAATACAAAATTTATTGTGATTAAAAAATATGTCTCTAAGCGATGTGATAAACGCTCACAAAAAAAACTCCCCCAATTTTTATTTTTTTCATTTGAATTTTTACCGATATATTTGAAATAACGATTTCTATCGCGATCCGCAGGGTATTTTCGATCGGTTAACATTTTTAACAAAATAATCTTGCTGTTTAATAATTAAAGCATAAGTTTAATAACATCTCCGAATATCATTACTCTATGAACTTTACTTCCATCTTTTCAGTTTCCTTTCACTCGAATATTATAGAATATCTTTAAAATCTAAGAAAAGCACTTGGAGAATTTTCGATAAATCAATTTGTTAATCAAAGATTAAAAATTGAACTTTTCCACTCGAATACTTCGCAATCGCATTTCTAATCAATATTTTTAAAATCGCTTACGTACTTCTGTTGCTATAGATATGAACTTTTGAAGTGAACTTTTTTGATTGATTCAAATTTACATCAGCTATACTGCTTGTCGCAGACCCCACTTACATTAAGGATGTTTTGTGAACATGTTTCCGGTTTTGTCGTTTTTTTAAGTTTTTCAAAAATAATTTTTCTTTAAATATCATTTAAATCTTTAAAATTCTATTGCCTTCTTGTTTCTGTTCAAAATAAAAATTCGTCAAAAAAGCTCTTTTTTCTGTACTGTAGGCTTTATGAAATCGATAAAAAAGACTTTGTGTTTTCTCTCAAAATTACTTCTTGCGTGAATTTTAGAACGCGCACGTAAAAGAGAGGCCGAAAACCCAAACAATTCTTAAAAAAGAAGAGAACCAATTATAGATAGCGTAAGGGTTCCAGTGATTTTTAACAAACATTATTTGAAGCCTAAGAAATGTTAGGCTTTCGAAAAGGTATTTAAAAAAATCTAACCGTTCGAGTCCCAGACGGTTTTGAAAAAACACTATCGAAGAATCCCGGACAGCGCGATCGCGCGTCAGGGTTTTATGTCGAGAAAACCCAGACAGTTTTGAAATAAAATCTAAACAGTACGATCGCGCTGCTTGGGATTCTTCGACAGTTTTTTTTCAAAACTGTCTGGGTTTTCTCGACATGAAATCTGAACAGCGCGATTGCGCTGCTTGGTATTCAAACGGTTAAGAGATAGTTATGTAAAATTCTTTAAATTTTTATTTCAATGTAAAATGTAGCTATTGCTGAAAGGTAAAATTGTATAAATGCGTTTTCTTTACTTTCGAACTTTTCCAAATCAAGTTAAATATTGAAAGATCACACGAAGCCAAAGTTTGATTTAATTTTTATTTAGAATAATAATGTGATAAGTGCTTAGTAAAAGCCAGAATAAATAGTGAAACATATCTAGAAATAGAGATAAGATTTTATATTAAAAATAAGAAAAGAAATGAATCGTAAAAGTTATGCTTGATATTCCGGCCTTCAAGGCAATGAGGATAAAGGCGCTGTTGTATGGAATTGAAATTCCCTTTCGTATGAATGGATTAATCAAATTTCACTTTCACATTTGAAGCATTTTTTTAGAAACTTTTCTTTACTTTAAACTTCTTTGCGTCTTTAGGCACTTAGATAAGCGAAAGAAAGAAGAAGTTTTCTGTTTTGTTCAAAGGTCGCGTGTTGACGAAGTTATTGCAATTCTAATGCAAAAATGTTTACTTTAATGTGTATTGATAGGCTTTAGAAAGAGAAAAGGATTTGTATTTGCAATTATAAGAAAACCCATTAAAGACCAATCACGTTTTGCATTCGTTTCTTTTAAGAATATTGAGTGCTGCGGAATTAAAGTTTGCCCAAATATTAACAAAATGTAGAAAATCTTTTAAGAAGTTTGTAACATTGTGTATGAGTGCTCGCTTTAATTTTAATTGAAGTTTTTCTCTACGAAACGCAAGTCTTGCGTAATTTGTAGCTTTTAGGTTGAGAAAATGCCTTTCTTAGTATTAACTAAGCAAAAAACTAAATAGAAAAGCAGAATAAAAACCATTTGTTTGTTCTTCGCCCGCTTCTGGTCGACTGAATTAAGAAACTCTTTAAATACCCACTATACGCTGCTCCATATTCTTTACTAAACTTTTTAATGTAATATTCTCATTAACCCTTCCATTTGCCTCTTGCGTTTATACAATGCGTATATAAGTGTGTATATATATATATATATATATATATATATATATGTATGTATGTGTATGTGTGTGTCTCCGTATGTTGTGATGCTGTTGAAATCCCAAAAGCGAACTAATTTAGGTGAATTTCCTTTACGGTAAGTAAATGTACTTGAGTTGATTTTCCTTCTTTTTTTTTTCAATGAGTAGTTAGTTACCTTCATTTCCTTTTTTTATTATTTGAATTCTTCAATCTTTTTTTTTTTTCGATAAATATTTTTTTTAAGAATTTTTTCTATTTTATGTTTTTTTTTTTTGCTTTTTTTTTGGTTCAATTTTTCCATTTCTGCTCTTTTAATCCTCCTAGTGAATGTTTTGCTCTTCTTGTTGTTTTAGTGCTTATTCTTTAAATGTTGACTTTTTTTGTTGTGGTTTCTTTTTGTTTTTTGTTTTTATTCTAATAATTTTCATTTTTATTTTTTATAATAATAAGATTTTGTTGCATAATTTTTTGTTGTGTATGGAGTTTTTGTAAAGTTATTATTATTATTATTTATATTAAAACGCTGCCATTGCAATTGTCATGGCCTATGGAACCTGTAAGTGCAAAGAACGAAAAATAAAAAATGTTAACATTTTACAACATAATTGAATAAATGAATGAATGAACAAATGAATGAATGAATGAATGAGATATTATTATAAATAAAAGCAATTGATGAACACGATGTATAAAATAAACGATAAGTAAATGACAGTCGATACCTGGTTAAATGTCGACTGCCTTCATGCACTGCCATTTCGGATGATTTGAACTCATTCAGTTCCTTACGTATGGCAGCCTTATCTTTCGGCGTCAGTCTTGTCCATGGCTTATCAGCTCGGCGATCGTAATCATGAGCTTGAGTTACTTCGATATAATCATTGAAACGTATTATCTTCTTCTCTTTCAGCTCCTCGACGGTGGGTCGAAAACTTAATTTACGCAATAAATATGATTTCTTCTCCTCTTTTTGCTTTTTCTCTTCGGCGGGTGTTTGTGCTGCATGGTAAAAAAAAAAAAAAGGGCAACGGAAAAATCGAAAAATTTTTTATTTAAGAAATGAATCCCAGTTGATATTAATAATTAACGTACTCTTTAATATATTGCGTTCCACCAACTCTTCGGCGGTGGGCCGCATGGACAAACGTCTTATCAGTCGTGCTCCAATTGCTTCTTTTGTTTCCTTCAATTCATTATCCGTCACCTGATGTAGTATATTACGATTAATTAAATCTTGCTTATCGGGACGCAATTGCAATTTTAATGATAACGATTCTTTCCGTGCTATTTTAGCTTGTCTGGTGTTATCATCGTCACGATATAATATACGGCCGCCATCTTCATCGCTATCGCTGCTACTTTCACGTATCACAAATGGCCGGGTATTCTCCTTATTTTCCATCGTACAGGGCAAATTGATGTTAAACATTTGCTGCCTACTATTATAGCAAATTACAAAAAGAAATAAAAAAAAAAAAATAAAAAAATCAAAACATAAAATGTAAAACAAGAAAATGATTAAAAATAATTTATATGTGTAACAATTATGACAATCGTCACGTCATACATATATTCATTTTTTTTCAAACAAATCCACAGAACATTCCAATATAGGTAAAGATGAAAAATGAAAAATGAAAAATGTATGCGTTTTATAGCAATTACGAAACGGTGATGATGAAGAGTTAAAAGCGCTTAAACAGGCATAAGTGTAATGCGAAATAAAATTTATAGAAAACTTTTTGCATTAAAGATAATATCTTTTAACAAATATTCTTCTTGATGCTTGATTTCATCGACATTCGACATACATCGTATTATACATATATTTGTGTTAGATTACAGCTTTATTTCTTTGAAAATCGGTGCATTCCTTTTTATTCATTTTTGAAAACGCGGAAAAAAACCCCATAAAGTCACGCAAGCAAAGCGCATCGGAAAAGAATCGTAGGCGGAAGTGAGTGGCAGGAAATAGTTTCAAAAATGTCGTTGCGTTGATTTGCAACACTATGATGTTGTTGTTATTCTAGTAACTATTGATATTAATTAAGTTGAGGCTTTTAATGTAACATGCCGATCAATAATTCTCGGGAATGAAACCTAGCAGCCAGCATTGGTTTGATAAGTGTTATGGCAACTTCTCTATCCACCTATCCTATCCAAAACAAAGGTTTATAGGCGTTTTGCTGATTTTAAATAAGTATTTCCGAATACCGATGATGGCCGACGCAGGGGACGGATAAATGAAATGGCGAAAAGTGAATTTGCAAGAAATACTTGATATCGTAAAGGCATCAAAAAGCAATGTATTCTTTATTTTGCATGAGGGATCTGTTTTTGAAGTGCGAACCGCGTTCACTTACGCGGTACGGGCTGCTCGCATCACAATACAGTGGAACGAACGAACGTTAAAATTCGATGGCTTCACATCGACAAGAAAATGCAAGAACTGCTGCAATCTGCGACTATTATCTGTTTGCAAATGTTAGAAGGATGCTTCGGATTTAAATTGTGAAGTCATTGCAAAAACTGAAGACGTTATGAGTCTTAACACATGTTGTTTCAAAAGACTCATCAAAATGTTAGAGAAGCGTTCAATTAAATGCTTCCTCCAATTTGTTTTTTCGTGCGATAATTATTGAGCTAATAGCTAGACGCACAGATGGGTGGACCGCTGAAATGGTCCAGTATCTTATACAGCTTGCAAAAACAAATAAATGCAACCTATTGACAAGAAATTACTTAAATCGCTTTACTAGAATACCAAATTTAATGAAAATAATGCAATTCTCATATATTAAGTTGAAGTTGTGCGGATTTTTAATAAAATCTGCGTCCAGGTTCTTACAGCCGGTTTTTTATTATACATCCATCCAAGTCTACATATTATTGATCACTATCAAAAGTGAGCCTTTCTACGCATCATTGGCAGTCCGTCTGTCTGTTAATTGATATCGTAAATGTACTCATGGTCGCAAAAATCGAGATGTCTTCTGCAAACACACGACGTAAATTTTCCCTTTTATTTTACAAAAATGGGAAAAATCAGTCATGCCCACCTAATACTATAGGCTATCAATATTTAATTTTTTCCATCCTTTTGGTCATTTTTTAGAATAACCGAACAGTCGAATATAATTTTCTTATTGGTTATACCATATGCTATTTGTGGTACAGTTAGTATTGAATTTGTGTGGACGTGTGCAACTTCCAGAGGGGCTTAAAATAGACGCACCTTTTATTATACCGATCGATTCAGAAAATGATTCTAAGCTTGTCTGTGCATCTGATGTCTGTCCACTTATTTTTTTTTTTTTCAATCTGCAGGTATTCCGGAATATTTGAGATATCTTGATGAAATTTGAGATACAGACATTGACCTAAGAACGAACGCTATTGAAAATGGTCTGGACTGGTCCACTTTTTCAACCACTCTTCATATAATACCTTATTTTGTAAAGTCGTTATATGGAAAAAAATTGCATTCTTCAAAATTTTTCGAAAAAACTCGTTAAGTGATGGTAGTTTGATATCCGAGATAGATATGAAAAATTTGCTTCAGCTGGGGAAATTTTTTGCACACTCTCTCATATAACCTTGAACAGAACGTTTAATTTTTAGTATTTTATGATGAAAGGACCAGATAGGTCTATTTTTTAAACACTAACATATATAGGAACTACCATAAAAAGCAAGCTGTTATATGGAGAGAAAGCCTAAAACGAAACTGAAAAGTCATAAAATGTTTAGAAAGCAAATCAAGTTTACTGAGCTTCGATCATGTCATGTGATGCCATATAAAAAGTGTGTTTTTGCATGAAAATGATGCGTTATTTTTTGCACATTTTTACCAAAACGAGCTATGAATCACTGTGCTACGTGGAATAGTATAGGATATCTAATGCCCAGACTTGCCCGACTATAATGATCTTATTTGTTTTTAATTAATTTAAATTAATTTATATAAAAAAATTTTTTTGTTTCTTTTTAATTTTACATTGATGAAAAAAGTTTTTATATTAATTAATATTTTACTTAAACACATACACACCTAATAATAACCGAGAAGGTTGTTCCATATTTGAAATTCTTTACAAGTTCTTGGTTGCTTACAATCTTGTTGAATGACGATGATAACGACGAAGGCGATGTCACGACATTGAAATGAGATTTTTCGTTTGTCTTTTAAATTTTTAGTGAACGCGACTATGATGACGAACGATAATGTGTGTAATAGGGTAATAGTGTAATAGTTTAGTTAATAAGCGCACTTTTCAAATTTCTTTATGTCATTTAGAAAATATGCGCGAAACATTTTAAGTTTTATAATCTTACCGTTTCACTGCAGTGAAGCGAATTGTAATTGAAAATTTATGAGATGCAAGACTTTGACATTTTTTTTTTTTCATAACTTGTAGTTTTCCCGAAATTCCAATACAAAAATCGTTTGCTTATATAAAGTGTTAATAAATATTTTTCGGGAAAGTTTACTAACTGTGTGCCTTTTTACGGTTTCATAGTACGCATCATAATTTGTACTCGAAATAATGCAGGCAAAGTTAAAGTTACGACATCATTACAATGTGGGCTAATAAAGATATACGAACTCTACACACATATATTGTTAAGCATCGTAAGGTGAAAGACTGAACTGAATCTGAACTGTAACATACAATTTCGTAGCGAAATATTGACATATCTGATTTTGCTTACGGATTAGGGTTAAGCAGAGAAAATAGTACTCGTCAAATAACCGCTGAAATTCTTGAAGCACGTTATTGAAATACGTTTTGAAAGGCAAGAACGACTTTCGGAATTTCAATGTTGAAAATATTTCTTGAACTTGCTAGTCAAATAATTAATTTAACCCGATCATGGAACGGATTTAACCCCAAAATTAAGTGAAGAAATTTTATTACATAAGCTGCTTAAATCTTTTTAGGATTTTTTCATTAAATATTTAAGCGAGACTCGTCGTTTTCATTCCTTTTACTACGTGTACAAAAAAGGCTAACGTCAACGAATAGTCGCATCTTATATCGCCCTCTTTAATTTTCCACTCTTGACAGAATCGATAAAACTAATATAAATTTTTCGGAAAATCAAAATTTTTTTTATTGACTCAATAGATGATTTGAATTTTCTAAAATACGTGGAAAATCCGCCAAGAATCTTTTCGTGTAATTTGCTACTTTTTCCCGAACTTACCATCTGCGTGCTATGAGCATTTGCTGGCAAATTACAATATATTGGTTTACTTCGTAATTTCTAACCTCTCTTATCCGCTGGCACATCTCTTTAGAAAGCACTGTTTCCGACCGAAAGCAGATTTGCGTAGCTTCACTGAGGCAACTATTGGATAGACATGAGGATGAGAGCGATGCGATGCGACGATACCGACCATGTTTTCTACATCATTTCGAAACACGTAAGGTGTATAATGTGCGCATCTGTCTTACACAGATGAAGAATATTTGAAAATTTGTGGGCATTTTTGTGGTCTTAAGATTGCAAATTAATGGCGAAACGTAAAAAAAAATATGTCTGTAAACACATATCAAAACTTTAAGCTCGAAACGCGACTTTTGGAAATTCCAAGCATCATTTTCATTTTCTTATTCGATTTTTTCCTGCATTTGTAAATTTTGTTTGTACCCTACACCGTTTGTGATGCAAGGGTATATTAAGTGTATTGCATGTATGCAACATCCGGGAGGAGTCGCGGAAGACACACCTTTTATTACACCGAATCATTTTCGGAAGCGCTTTAAGTTTTTTCTCAAAACTTGCAAAATGTCGCAAATGGAAATGGAAATGGAAATGCTTGAAAGCATTGGCATAAGTGTAAGCGTATGTAAGCGTGCGCAATTTTGGGAAAATCCTCTAAATTCGAATCTAAGTAGTAATGAAGGAATATATTATTTTGATGTCCTACACCGCAAAAGGACTTAAGATGAATCCATCTTACTCTAAGTTTGTGCATCCGTTTGTCTGTCTGTCTTCTTTTGAGACGCTGACGTGTTTTGGCCGAAGAAGAACGCTGTTGTGAAAATGATTACGACCGGACCAGATGTTTCGAACACTTCGCATATAAAGTCTTATTTTGAAAAGTCGTTATCTGAATAACTGTAGGGTGATGTAGGCTATTTAATACTTTTTTTTTTTTTAATAACCTCATCGAGTATGACTGTGATCTTATTCTTTGTTTCATCCGAAAAAACAACCAAAAAATCCCTTGTTTTTAGACTGTTCTTCAGAAGTTTAGTTCTTATTTACTTCTTAAAGGTTTTTGAAATCACTTGGAGAATGGCTATTACTTGTCTTTAGTGAGCATATCAAAATATTTTGAAGAAGTAATGCCTAAAACAATTGAATGCCCACTTGCACGAATAAATTCGAATTTGTTCTTAAAAGTTATTTGAATGAGAGCGAGAAGAAGTTAAGCTTCTTTCATAAGATTTCCACTGCAGCAGAGACAAAATTCTTAGATCTTTACAAAACTTGCTTTTTGCGGCTTTCAAATTATAAATACTCTTTTTCATTTTGAAGAAAATTTGTTACACCTTCTTTTCTGTGCAAAAAAGTTCTCATTAACAACTACAACAAGAAGTGTTGAAGAGAAACGTTGTTTCGTGAATTGTTTAGTATCTTAACTTTTATGCTTTTCTATCAAAAAAAAAAAAAAAAAAAAAAAAAAAAAAAAAAAAAAAAAAAAAACGACCAACTTTTAAATATTATGTAATCATTTGAAATGACGTGATCTTTCATTAAGTAAGACAGCAAATTGATGTATTGTTCAAAATCTCTAGTAAACCACCCAAATACCATAAGTAAATTAAATTGAATTTCAAACAACTTTTGCATTTTGTTAGAATGCATTTTAAGCGTAAAAATCCCAAAGAAAACAAAGCCACAACAACAAAAATAGTAACAAGACGAAAGAAA
>KK499769.1:0-35577 GCA_000688715.1 Glossina pallidipes
CGTTCGATTCTTTTATTGCAATTTTGTTTTCTTGCTCACATGTATAAGTGTATCAAACCATTTACACGTATGTGTATCTATAGCCATACGTGTGGGTTTAATTAAATTTCATTTTGCAAATTAGCTTTTGTTTGCGTTTTTGTTTCTTTTTTCCTTTATACACAAAAACCCGCTTAATTTTTTGCTTTTCGATACATTTCTCTTCGAAAAAACTAAACACATTTAAAACAATCCGTAATGCACCGACTCGAGACAACAACTAAAATAAGTTGATTACAGTTTATATTTAACAGCGATCGGGAGCAGTATATACAACATTCACATAAGTCGTTTAATACAACCACACAAATACAAAATGCTTTGTGTAAGTTAAATAAGTGGTTTGTATGACAGGCTGTTTTGCCTGCACATGTATGCTCTTTGCAAAGTGATCATCGTTAATACTGGTATACTGTGTACGAAAAAGCAAAAAAAAACGAATGCAGACAATATGCGATGTTTACATCTTGTTGGGTTTGTTGATGTATCTGAGAGAGAGAGAGAGAGAGAGAGAGAGAGAGAGAGAGACTAACAAAAAGCTCTCTTTGCTTGCTTATAGGAAGGCTTAACTTTGTTAGAAAATCGTGTTTATATATCAGGCAATCTAAGTGATAAACGCTAGATAAGTTCAATTTGTTAAGTATGTATATTCGCGTATGGTCACCCTTTGAGTTTTTCTTTTTTCACTTTGCATCGTTTCTCTCAGGTCAACCTCACCCCTATGTGTTAGAAATCACATCTTTACGATATATTCTCAAATCTGATGCATTTGGTTGTCATTTTCTCTGGGTGCTCAGTCAGATGCATGTTCATGGAGAAACCACTACAGATAATACTGCATCTCCTAGACCACTACATATCAAAGATCGTGCTTTAATTTGCTCTCATTTGAGGGCAAACGAAATGACTCTCTTCTTGGCGACAATACTGGAATAATTGAGCTAACAGTCGCCACTTATATTCTTTATTTCTGGTAATAAACGTAACACCTTGGTTTATCAATTGCCATTGATTGTCATTAAGCCCAGGCCCCAACGGCCGATTTATTGTTATAGCTGTTGACTGGGAAGTCACAATAACGAGTAGAGCTGTCAATAAAGCACTAGTTCCTCTTTCTATCGAATCAAAAATCTTTCGATCGAAAAATCATTTTCAAGTAGCGTAGTAGAAAAAGCATTTTTTGAACATTGAAAGTTTAAACCTTAAACCTTTTTCAACACCATGTTTTACAAATTTACCGTAACTGCCCTTCAGTTTTCTTCCCATGAAGTTTGAATTGCAGTTTTAAAATAAGATGCTCTCGCCCAGCATCGTGGAATTTTATTTATTATTTATTATTAATATTTTCAAGCGAAGGTTTTTTGAAAAAAAAAACCTTTCAAATCAAAATCACTTCGGCAAGACAGCCCGATGCTAACTGAAGTTTGGATGAAATCTTCGATTTTGATTTGTTTTTCTAGACGCAAAAGTTTAACTTGCAGCGACGCCATAAAGTCGGCCAAGCAAAAAGAAGTTATTTAGTTGGAGCTGTTATGGCATTTTGCACAAAGCTTGAAAAAAATATTTATCCGCCTTAAGATGTACCTTAATGTACTTTAATATTATAAAAAACTCAAATATTGATAAATCTTTTCATTTATTTTATCTAAATTTTACAAAAACCGTTATATATTTAGCGAAGACAACTTCATTTTATCTTTGGAATCGATTGTTCTGCGATACCTGATCAGGGATATATGTATGTTGGATTTCATAGCATATTTCTGCGCGCTACACAGACGAAACAAATTTAATATATCCCCGAGGGGGTGAGCATAACTATAAGTTTTCAGCTAATTACTCGTTTACAGTTATTTTATTCTCTTATGCAATTAATTGCTGTGTTCGCACGTTATTGCAGACAAACATCTGGTTTATTTCCAAATGGCTGCTACTCTCTATTAAATCTGCTTAATATTTTTTTAAAGTATTTAACACGAGAATTTTCGGACTTGCAATGCAAACGTATTAAAATTATTTTCATTACTCACACTGCCACCGGTTAAATGATAAGAAAAATTCTTCTTCAGTTTCATTCATACGTAGATAGGTTTAAATAAAAGCCGCTTTAGCTATTTATAAACCTATCGCTTAATAAATCGTCATGAGATTAGTTCTAATAGTAAGGTGGAATAGTAATGGAATAGTGAGTCTGCTTTATTGAATTTGCTCGTATGCTATGCGTTAAGTTTATCAGATAAATAGTTAGGGAAAAACAGCTATAATCGAATCGATCACCTATCTTCTAGCAGCGCAGCTGTTTTTATGAAGAGTGAGATTTGGTTCCTTGCAATGATTACAAATATATTTTCAGAGTATAAGAAAAGAAACTGTCTATAGAAACTTCCGTTTCTTATTCGAAGAAATACGTAATCTGTGCTTTGTGTGACTCCATGTTTTCACAATATTTCCAAATCTCTGAAGTGTGTTATTGAATTTTATAACGGCAATGGGAAACTGGCTTTAGGTTTTATGTCAAGTACAATATGCATTTGTTGCGTTTGTGTAAGCCAGCCCTTACGACGGCTTACCTATTTTCATTCATATCCTCAAATCAATCTAGGCACTTTAGTTCAAGCAGGCCGTCCGCGACTATTTCAAAGAAAGAATTTAAAGTATTACCTAAATACCTCGTCGTTCATGATGATATGCATTTCCAACCAAAAATAAGCGAAAACATTATAGTGAGCCCGCCACTAAATCTTCTACACCAACCGACAATTGTTCGCATAACAATGTGGAATGTAGTAGAAAACATGATGCGATAGTAACCATTTTCAATAGTGTCCGTGTTTGAACCAAAACACGTCGGTATGCCAAATTTCATCAAAATATATTAAAAAATACGGCCTGTAAGTAGAACACAAACCTCAAGACGGACAGACTTGAAGACGAAGCTTAATTCGATTCATCGAGTGATTCTAAATTGATCGGCATAATAAATAAAGTCCTTCTTGTGGATGTTGCGTACATCCATATTAGGCTTAGCATACTTTTGTTCCCCCTTGGTGGTGTAAAGTATACGAAGAGAATATATGCTCGTTTTGGATCTATTAATATCTACCATTAATTTGTATAAAAATTGTGATTGTTCGTCATGATGTATCAATGTATGGATTGGGTAGCGTGCTTTACTCTTTATATTTATATTTTTTATGACTTGGCAGCACTTTGTAGGTATTTGTACAAACTAGAAAAATTGGTTTCATACACACATATACCCTCTCTATTTACAGCTGTACGCTGTTTGCAGTGGCTTCTCTTTCACGCCTTTAAACTAAGTTATTGATGGTCATTTTAGCAAAAGGAGAATATTGTCTGCTTAGCGACATCGTTAGGCAAGTTACAAATAAATTATACTGATTCTTGTTTTATTTACAAAGAAAAACTTTGTAGATCAAATTTCGTTCTGTATAAAAAATTTTTAAATCAGTAGACGGACACGCGGTCAGTTGAAAAACAGAGGGTTAGAAAGTTTAGCCGAGAGACAGATAGACAAACAGAAGAATAGAAGGCTTAGGCGAGCAATAAGTAGACAACCAGTCGAAGAGAAAATTTAGCCACGAGGCAGATGGGCCAACGGACGGTCAACCACAGACTAAAGAACAAGTGAATTAAAGCATGGACAGTTAAACCTAAAGACGAACAAACAGATCAAAACGCAAATAGATAGACAGATAGAGAATGTATTTAAAGAGACTCTGCTATTTATGACTCTTAACAATGTGCAGGAATTGTCGAATTTCCGACATAGCACAGTAAAAAGATCGAAAGGAGAAGTTGTAACTCTTAAGAAAAAGAATTCTTAATTGATAATTTTTTTTATTTCTGTTTACATTTGAGTTCATACACAGCATTAAATATATTTAAAACTACATTTAATTACTTTTATCTACTACGTCGTGCATTGCGTGCTTTTTCGAAAAGAAACTACAATAATTCTTCAAATGGTTAGTGATTATGCTAAAGTCAGCGTTTGGTAAATGTCTGAGATAAAGAAAAGCAATTACGCAAACGACTACTGCACGAATACAGGGCAACTGTAGCAATAATTAAATAGGTTTGTTTAAACATAAAATAAAAAAAAAAACAAAAGAAAAATTAAAAAAAATGATTGAAATTTATTGTACTATTGCTTATGCACATTAGCTAGAAACAAAAATGAAATAATTTACTTATAAATACTAAACGAATTATTATATAAGTTTATTAATTCTTGGAAAATGAAGATTGCATTTAGGAAAAAGGAAAACTTATGGTAAATTTTGTCTTAGATTAGATGAAAATGTTTTGTTTTTTATTCTTTAATAACTATATTGCTGTTTGGAATTTATAGCTGTTCATCCAAAATGAAACTACTTCATATTACAAGCTACGCACATACATGCATACATGCATAATATACAAAAATATTACTAAATAGAAAAATTGTTCTAAATAACTAAAAATTGCACATTTCCGGCCAGTGACAACGGAAAAATATCACATTTATTATCGTATCTAGCTAATTATTACAATAAACATTGAATCGAATCGCTTACTCACCATAGTTACAGAGGGATAGGGAGAGGAAGCATGATGAAAAAGTCATACCTCCGCTTCTTCTTGCTCTTAATGCCTAACTACGATTTTGATGCGTTTTACTTATTGGAAAATAAATTTATTTATTATTAAAACTATTTAAAATTGCACCGTTATTGCACTAAAGTATTTCTAAATAAAAACGTGTATATATTGCAATCACTACCCGACTACCCGTCGACTTATATTCTTACTTTTTTGTTTTCATTAATATTCACTTAAAAATATTTTTTATTTACATACCTTTTATACTATACTTGATTTTTCTCTCACTTCGGGGTCTCTTATCTTTCTACCGATTTTCGAATGTTTTTATATAAAACTGAATGTGTTTCAATGCTTTCAGCTCCCGATTCCCACATATCTTCAGGATTGATCTCGCCATCCGTTTCGGATGAACCGTAGCTGGTAGTTGTCGGCTGTTCGTCTTCATCGGACGTGTACAGCGTGGACGACTGCTTTGCACTTCTTTGGCCGTTTGAATGTATTAACGTCTTATCCGAATCACTATCGCTTGCACTATCGGTTTGTTTATGTTCTTCTTCTCCCTCTTCTTCCTTCTCTAATCGTTTGGATTGTTTCATGTCTTCATAGCGATTACTATCTAATAAATTATTTCTAACTTTACTTATCTCTGTACTGCTTGCATTATCTTCGCTTTCTTTTAAACCGTTTTCACCATCCGACTGATCTTCTATGGTTGCCACGCGGATAATACGTTCTCTCCCGGAAAGCATTTTGAAATTGTAACGATCGTAGTAGCCACGCTTATGAGCTTCTGCCGAATCTGCGCTTATATAGCCACTATCCATTTCTTGAATCCGCGAACCGAAACGTTGCTCATAATAGTTTTGACTAGCCGGTGCCGAGTAGCTACTTTTGGGTGTTCCCATTCGAGCATGATCATCTATAGTCGACGATATGCCTTCATCGCGTTCCATTACGTTTATTAAACTGGAAGAGTTCTTCTTCTCGTACGGTGGGGCTGGACTTTGAGTGGGACTAAACTTTGAAGCAGCCATGCTTACAAACTTCCTCCACGCATTTTTAATATCTTTTGCCTTTTTCGGCCGGTCCTTTAAGCCCATAGCAATTTGCATGCCATGTGTTAACTGTACCGGCTCTATCTCGCAACGGTAAACACTTTGAACATTAGCTGTAGATGTCGTGCTGGTAGTGCTGCTCGCAACCGTATTGTTGCTATTCACATTACTATTGTTAGTTGTGCTATTATTGCCACTGCTGTTGGCCGTACTACGTTGTGGATATGCAATACCCACTGGTACACCGGCATTGCGATACATTTCCTTGGTGCGTTGTGATAAACGGCTACTGCTACGGTTTGATCTCGAACTTAACGAGACGCTGTCCAGTTTATTAGCTTCCGTATCTAAAGAATTTTTAAGGTTATTATTAGCTTCCAGTTGAGAATCAGTAATTGTTGTGTTATTGCTGCCATCATCATCATTATCATCTTCTTTATCTTGCAGTTTACGCTTACTCATCTTATATTTATTAAGGCTGTAGTCAGTGCGTAAACCATTGATATGCGTATTAAATATGGCACCATAGTCCTCATCCTTTAATTTGTTCGCTAATTGAACCTTTTCCAATTCTACGGCACATTTATCTAAAATAATTGTATTTTCACTTTCGACTAACTTTGGGAATTTGCCTATCGTACCGCTAAACTCTGAGTTGGGCATTGTTTCAGAAATGCCGGTAATTTCGGTGGATTCGCTATGATTGCTGAGAGTTTCATCTTCGGTGGCTGAGTACGTCATATAATTGCGCTGCGGAGAGCATCGACTTGCCTTGCTGTTCAGTGTGGTCGTCGCTGAAGTAGGCGGTGGCGGCGGCGGAAGTAACGGTGACAAGGAAGACTTTCGTTTAGTTGACGGCGTTGGTGTAGTACTGGCACTTCGTTCATAGTTAGGTGGTTCGCGATTCTTCCGATCCGTCTGCATGTCCAATTCATGTGGAAGAGTGTCTTGTAGGCGAGGTTTTATTAAAGCTGCCGTAGATTCCAGTTCGTTTGTTCTCGTCAAAATGCGATTAGCCTTGGGTGTGGAAATTTTAATTGTTGTTTTATTGGGAGTTTCGTTTGTAATTTCTATCAAAGGTGATGTTGAGCCCGATTCACTTGGTCTTTGCCTAAGGCTGTGCTTAGCTTCAAGAGTTAAAATACGCCCCTCGGCGTTAACAGTGCCTACACTAGGTCTTGTTGACGGCGATTGTTTACCTTACCGCACTTACAACTGCGATCACTACTATGCCGCGCTTACTTTAGTTTGTCTCATCATTTGGGCAGAGAATTGTCTTCTTAATTCCATTTGACTTTCATAGGCTGAATCTTGACTATTATGTCTTTCCGTTACCACGTGGCATTTTATTTTGCAAGTCTGTGGCTCCTCACTCGTTGCGGGTGGCGCCAATATATTGGGTAAAGAGATGGATTCGGTGAGCATAGGTTCATTTTGCATTGGTGGCTGTTGCTGGAGTTGAGATCTTGCTAAGTCTCCTGCCGACCATGCACTTACATCGCAAAAACTTTGTTTCTTCGGTTTACGATCGAGCGTATCCGGCTCGTACTGATCGCTATCGGTGGAGCGTTCTAAATCGGAAGGTGGCTCATGTTCAACTTCTATAGTCATACTGCCGCGAAAGGGAGTATCGTATTTAATACGCGAAGCTACGTTTTTTTTGCTTACACTTGGATTTGAACTTGTCGTTGTTAGCTTTTTTCCGATACCAATTAAAGTCTTGCTCACAAGCAGGCGATCACCAAACATGGTGTGGGTTATTTCTAATTCCTCTTCCAGAGGTAATGCTGTACTTAAACTAGGACTAAGCTGCGAACTAACATCGGAAGAGGGCGACGAAGACGACTGAGAAGTAGGTTTATGTTTGGTATTCTCTAGACGCTCTAGGCTATCTGTCTCATAATCTACTATTAGGTACTGCGGTGACTTTCGGCGGTAAATAGGAGAATCCGGTTGATATTGTTTTAAAGATTTACGGCTCAAAGAACTGTAATCAGGGGTAGGCACGGAGGGGCCGCTGCTTTGAGTGTTATTATAAATATCTTTAATTTTTTTTTCCATGGTACTGTCGTAATCAGGCGTAGGTATGTCCAAATGGAAACTGCCATTTGATCCGATTGTGGCCGTAAAATCACGTACAGGTGGATCTATATGGTCGGGCATTTGTTCCATACTACGTAACATATCGTAGTGTTGACGTTCACCTGAAGCCAAAGAACTAGGCGTTGAAGCCACAGCATATTGATCAAGGGCATCTAAGCGCTTACGAGAACTTTTGGAACGATGTGACGAGCCATGACTGCGTTGAGAGGCGGCCGGTGAGTCGTGCAGAGAAAATTTTGGATTATTGTAGATTTCACCGCCAGTTTCAGCATAACCATATATATTTGCGGCTGCGGATAATGCCGAAAAAGTGTCATATTTAGTAGGACTAATAGGAATCGTGATAGAATTCTTCATTAATTGAGGCGTGTGATAATGCTGGTATATGATGAGGTCATTGTCCTTAGGACAGTTCTTTGACTCTATCGAATAATTGGATTTACCATGTTCCCAGGCTGAGGAAGGACGAGAGCATTGCGCGGCGTTACTTTTACTAGTGGGAGGTGGTGGGGGCTTTTGTTTTGGCGGTGTAATGTCTTTGCGTTGTGGGCCACGTTTTCCCAAAGAACCTTGACATGTTAGCGGTGGTCTAGAGATAACATTTGAGTTCACACTGTTCGCAACTTTGTCAGAAGAGGAAGAAGAAGGTGATTTATCCTTTTCTATTTCAGACTCTGCTCTATTTGGCGGCGTATTTTCTCTGGATGAATTAGTAATGTGCTCATGACTTTGACTATTTTCACTGGAGCTGACTGTTTGTAACCATTTTTCAATGCTGTTGCGTTTTTCTCCGCAATTTTTTACATGACCACTGCACCGGTTGTTAACACAACCTTGGCACTCCGATGTTGTCTGCATTTGTGAGCCGTACAAGGAAGGAGTAGATGATCGCACGGTGCCTTCTTCGGGTATAAGCGTTAGGGAAGGTTGATAACGTTTACTAGCCATTTTATATTTTGCAATAGATATAACTTCGCGAATTTTAGATAAGAACTCCAAAGCAGCCGGCGGCGGTTGCTAATTTTAAAACAGGAGATAGGAGTACAAAGGTAAGGGCGAAAAGTAATAATGTCTGCTTAAGTCTTCTTAAACACTTACTGCTAATAAATGCGGCTCAAAATAGGCCGGATTGAAGTACAATTTTTTGCGAACATTACCATTAACCATAGCTCTTAAATTTTCCAACTTCTCTTCGGTCATCATATCTTCAATAATGGCTACATTTTCTATAGGTAAGCATTCGTTTTCCTGAGCCGATGAATTACTTGTTTCCGGACAGTCCTCTTCTTTCATTATTTGATGTTGGCTGGCATTGTTGACATATCCGCTCACTTTGGGCGGGCAGTCAACCTTTGAACACGCCATTTGCGGATGAACTATAACATTAGTTTGCATCTAGAACGATGAGAATGCTTCAGATGGATGCTTTTTATGTAACAGAGAAGTTGTAAACCTGTTTTAATTTGTCGTGGTAACCACCATCCATTTCGCATTCGGAAGCCGAATTAGAAATATCGCTGGCAAAGCCCGAATGGTGATCGCTTAGTTGTGGAAAGTGTTGCAATAACGGATTATTCTTCACGATACCCATTTCCTCTTTCAAACTGCTCAAGCTAGCTCTTGAACGTGGCTCGTTCGATGTAGTCAAACTACCACCCGAATATAAACTGCCGCTTCGAGCGAACGGTGCACCAAAAGTGACCTGGTCGTTTTTTGGATAATTGATCTCGTTTGTAAGATCATCTAATGAATTACGCATATGATGTTGATCGCGACTCTTACGTTTTTTCATGTGTAAATATAAAAAAACTGATGATACATAAATGAGTCCTAAAAGCAGACTGCAAATACCAATAACTATATACTCTTTGGTGCTCATACCATCCGAAGTGGATGCCAAAGTGGTGGTAGCTTCTGATTGGAATAATACTTCCGACACGTCTAACGAAATAAATTAAATAACAATTTAGATAAAAGCCATTAATTTGTTTGCCGCCATCATTGACCATCGATAACTAGTACTTACTGTTGGCATACTTAACGGGACTACCATTAACACGGAATGCTACACATGGTGAGAAAACATTTTTTGGTGGCATAATATGATCCGAGCCTATGGTCATAAAAACGTTAGTCAATTGTTCATATAATGGATGATCGTGAGTAATGTCTTTTTCTCTTTTTTTTCGTTTACTCTTTACTTACTAGAAAGGCCAATGTTAGTAGCGTTTAATGCCAACGACATATCACGACATACTAAATGCACAACAATAAGACGACCTTGCATTTTATGACGTAGATCAGGTTCACCCAGCCACTGTAAGATTGAAATTAAAAGAAGGGGAGATATTAAGCGATAGAATTATCAAAGCAACGGTTAAGTGTTCATATAGCAAAACGAAAGATTTAAGTGACAAACATGTATTTGTTTGAATGCGGTAGAAAGCATTACACGAAAATATCTCACACATTATGCTAAGAAATTAAATTTTTTTTCTGTTTTACGTTTTGTTTAAAGTTGTCACGCTATTTAATAATTATGGTTGCACTGCTTAATAGTTTGTTTGGGTTGCTATTTAATTTGATTAATAGAGTGTTAAGACTGTTTGGTTTAGAGACAAATAACCTACATAACTAAAGAAGCAAATTAGTAGCAAACACTTTTTCTTCTACTGTTTTTTCTGTTTTTTATTTGTACCCGCAACTTTCGATGATGGTTATAATCCGTTAGTCAAAACGTTTGCAACGTCGAGAAAGCAGCTTCAGAGACCCTACAAACTACATATATTCTTAAACAGCATCAGCAAATACTGAATCGATTTAGGCATGTCCGTCCGTGCAATGTCTGTTATAAACATTCTGAAATTAGAAAAAATCAGCCGCACCCACCCAATATAACAGAGTTTCAGTCGACGATGGGTATAAAAGATTCGGTCATGACCGAATATAATTTTCTAACTTGCTTTTTTTGTTTGTAATTGCTAGTCATACATGTACGGTACACATATATGCCGTGAAATTAAGTGTTTTCTTTTTTCTTTCTATGTTGTTTTCTTTAGATTGTACCTGTAAAAATGTTCTGCCCTCATCACGAAACATACGAAATGGATAATCGTTGTCAATGGGATTGCGTAGATCCGACCAACCGTTTGTTGTTAAATATTGAGCCCCAGTTACGGCACACACAGGAGTACGTATATCTGAAAAAGATAATTTTATGAAATTGTAAATAAAACTCAATTTCAACTTGTGCTTTGCTTTGAATTTTACCCGGAAAATTAATCTCTCGGCTGGGATAAATGATTTGACCTCTTAATGGCAAGAAAACAAAAGGTATTTTTTCTTTTGAAGAACCACTAACAAAAGGTGATAAAGTACACTCTGAAAAAAAAACAAAAAAGCAAAGTTAAGTAAATAAAAATCTCTTAATAATCTCTTTGCTCCATATATGACTACACGAGTATATTATTTAATTGAAATAATAAATTTTTCAAGTTTTTTAAACAGTTTTTTTCTTGTTTTTTATTCAATTATTTAAAAATCACAACACTTTCACTTCCATGTTTGACTCCCTACATCGTTATCTTCACGTATGACGGTGCTAATCTTATATCTATCTTTCCATCCAAAAGAAACACAACTTTTCTAACTCCAAGCCAAACAATTAAGAAAAAAAAAACAGAAAATAGTTAATTATAATTATAACAACAACAGCAGAAAAAGACATGTAAACAACATTTCTTGTTTTAGTTTTATACACATTTCTTTGTGCTTTCGCTTTCATTTTGTCTCGCTTCCTCTCCGGAATTCATCAAAAAAAAGAAAAGACAAATCTCCAGAGACTTACAGTAATTACTAGTTCAGTTTCGTTGACGCTAACGCCGATGTTGATATGGCTTCTGTGTGTGCCTGTAGTAGCGTCGTAGCGAAGATTAAACTTATGCCATCGACCATGCCGTACATACACACATAGATGCAGTTGATGCAACAATGTTAATTCTTTGTTATGATGCCTAAGCGTCAGCGGTGGCAACCAGTCGGTTAGTTTTCATTCGTGGTATTCAAAGAGAATCAAGTATATGTAGACAGAAGAAACAGCACCTGGTATCATTAAAGCTACTAATAATAATAATAGGATTGCATGGGATGCCTTGTAATAAATAAAAGAAAATGAATGAAAATGAAACTACATATGCGAGGAAGACAAGAGTCGCGTTATGATTGAAGATGAGAAATTCAAATTTAATAACAAAGCCGCTCCAATAATATGTAATGCATGGAATCAAGTGATAGCGGACAAATGATTGAACCTGGACGCTTGCTATCACGTCCAAGGAAAAATTATACATAAATTCTTTAAGAGTTTTGTGTCTCACCTAAGCATTTTCGGGAAATACTGAAAATATTATTTAATTTTTTCACTTACTTTCCATAATATTTTGCACTACCCATCACAGACGAATCACAATGTATTAAATCTACCTATCTTCCCGTCTAAATGCGCTTTAGATAGACCCATAGTGTATAAATATACTTCATTCAGCTGTCACATAGTCGAGTGTATAACAGTCGGAAGTATCAGCTCGGTTTTCGAGTTCGCTTCATATCTCAGTGCGGGTGGTCACCGGTAAGGGCATAACACTTATCGACTGATTGCACGTCTACTAGCTCGTGACCACTCTTTATTTTTTTCTGTCTTTTCACCCATTTCTTTCTGGCCACCACCGTTTACACGCATAGAGGACATTCGCTGAAGGATTGGCTCCCATTCAAAAAATAAAAAGAAATCAAGCATTTGCTAATTATTTAACCGTTTACCCACGTGGACATGAAAGCTTAAGCTTCTCTCTTAATTAATGCACATAGCGCAAGTTTGAAACTGGAGTCATCCGTTCCAAACGCACAACCTAGATAAGCCTACAAGAAGTGTGGAAAAAAATAAAGCACCTTTCGAGAATCTCAGTCCACATTTATTTAAGTTTGTCACCACCGGTCCAAATATGTGACAATCTCAAGATTAAACAACGGGTTTCATGAACTATACAATAACTTCTTGTACTAACAATTCAAGAATTTTCTTGATCGGCTTTGTAGGACTTAGTCGAGTATTCGCTTGTGGGAAGAAAATCCCTTTCCATTTCGTTCTTTATAAACTTCGCATAACTGGTTTTGAGCTCCCTAATCCTTAAAAAAGTATTTCCTAAATACCAAAGGATCGAAAGCTCTCGGACATCGATTAGCAGCCGTTTCCTGTATTTCTATACGACCTCTACCTAAAAGTCTACAAACAACGTAAAGCAATTTTAATTTCTTAGGTGATTCTTAAATACACTTTTCTGCGTTGTCCAGGATTACAAACTACCTAAAATTAAGTCCAAGATTACGATTTTCCGGGCAAGAGCCCTGGCAGATGTCGAACGATGTTGCTTGAAAGCACCCGTGGAAAGCACCTCCTTACTAAGGCATTGCTATTAGAGTAGATAATATTTCATCTTGCTGCATATCGTTGAATACCCGATATCATGCGACCTATTGCGCTGATGTGCGCTACTTAAAATCGTGTAAAGTTGACCGCTGAACACTGAAGTTATGGCAAACAAACTATTTTATGAAGCAAGACATCAAACTACTTCAAGGAATCTCATCATTGTTGAATTAACAAATTTTAATTTATAACAGCAGAGCTGTCGAATGACGTCTTCTGGGAATAACTCTACCTGCGTCAAACTATAAGGTAAAAGAGATTGCAAGAGACACTTAGCCATAATTGTAATAATTCAGCTCAATTGCAGAAGACACTCAGAGCACACACATACTTTGTATATGTGCAGGAATTTAAATGTAAGAAAAAGAGGCCCTGGCACATTCCACGCAAGATTTCATCTGCTTCGGTATTTGATAAGACATTGTGCAGTTTACATTATTATATTTTCCTTTATATAACAAACATGTCATAACTTATACAAAACAAGTTAATGGGTTTAGTTTTCTTATTTTTTCTCTTTTGTTGCAAAGAACGGAAAACAATAGAAATATTTTATGACGCTAGCCATAATGAAAACAATTGAAAAATGGGAAAAATCTGAACGAGAAATAACTACAAAAACAATGACCTAGAGTTAGCTGTGCTGAACCAGCAAAGAATTTGGGACATTCTTCAGGCAGATTGAGCAAATTTTTGGTGAAGTCTCTGTGAAGTTTTTAAATATGAATAAATTTTAAGGCCGGGATAATGATCAGAAGAGGGGCCAGCAGAACATATCTAAAAATTTCTTCAAGATTGTAAACTTTAAAAAAAGTCATCCATAGTTTATAACATAGAACGAAAGGGAAGCATCTTCAAACCATAATACAGTAATTAAAGAAAAAATATTTCTGTGTAATAACGGAATCAATTATTAATGGAAAGAGCAAAAACGTAAACATTTTATTGCATAAATGTTTTAATTTCGCACAAATGCTCTCGACTAATAATAAAGTTGTCAACGAGGAAAACAAGTTATGACGAACTATGTTTGCTGTCGCTGCTGGCGCATTACACGTTGTTGGGGTTTTTTCATGCCTCAATGCTTTTTCCAATTACGGTATTTAAGTCTTCATACTAAGATATAGAGCGCGGAATTTGGTAGCGTTAACTTAAAGAAAGTCGTTATTTGTCAACGCTTTTTTTTTTGCGTTTTGTTTAAGGAAAATGTGTGGCCGCACACACAAAAGCGTATCCACGGCATTATGTTTAAGGATGATTGAACAGACTAAACTTGTTTGGATTTTAATCGATGTTTATTAATTCCTACGTACACATACATTCATGTGTTTACGCATCTGTAAATAGTTTGCTTTTTCTGCCTCTGTTAGTTTGCTATGCACACATTACCATCAAAGTGGGGGACAGAGTAAAATTTTTGTAAGTTTATTATCAATCTTGCATGACAAAGTCACATGTATCTATATTTTTGGCTGAAATAAGATTCTGACTCGGTTTGTTTATACATTTCTCTGTCGGGCGGGCTCTTTGCGCATCCGTCCATCTAATCATTTGTTCGTTCGTGCATCGTTGTTCTGTCCATTCATCATTTTGTCAATCCGTCCGTACGTCTATTCTTCAATTTGTCCAATCTTTTCTTTGTTCATCCGCCTGCTTACTTATTTTTACAAACCTAAAGAAATTTACATGAAAAAATGAAGTTTAGCACACTCATCCTGCACTGTTTTGGCATTTCGGACAATGAACTATTTTTGCCTGAAATAGTCGACAGACCCACAGTAATAATAATAATAATTGTAATAATAATATAAAAAAGCGAAAAACATATGGCATGTGTTGAGTAACCAAAGTTCGCAGTGGGATGATCAACTTTTTCTTACTTGCTTATTAATAATTTCTTTTGTGGATTTTTGTTTTCACTACATTGAACTTTACTCACCATGTATATCGTCTACACAGATGCCCAAATCTTCACGGTAGGTATTTAAATATGGTAAACAACGGCACTGACAACTTTCCCCATTTATTAATGATGTTTGTACTGAGGCAGATGATAGTGACGATGTTGATGATGATGATAATAATGATGACGACGCTGATGTCGTTGGTGCTGACAATGAAGTTTTCACAATAACTGGTTGCCTTCGCGGTGTTAACAAAACATCACTAGTCAGTGAACCCAAAAACATAGAACGCAGCAAAGGATCTGCTTGTAATACAATAAAAAAATCCATGTTTCTTATGCTTGCCTATGCATTTGTACTATGATAATATAAATATCTTACCATTTTTGTCCACACCCAGAGTTAACCACGAAGCCGTACCACTTGATAAGCCCACGCAAGTATCCATATTGCATGTAGTCAAACCTAAGGCGAAAAAAAAAAGAAAAGTAAATTCAAAAAATGTTAATTAAATAAGATTTTTTAGAAAATTCTTTTCTAATTTTTTCTTCTGTTTTTCTTTCTTACCATTTGCCCAGAAGATATCGCCATCATGTTGCCGCGTCAAGTTCACCAATGGTCCAGTGGTGGCGGTTGTTAATAATGCAGTATGACCGAGAAGATTTGTTAAACTGACCTCTGCTTGATTTACACCACGTGCTTCGTTAGCTACAACATCGTCTGGTAATTGAGTTGAGACATTATCTTCTGTTGGCCCCGGAACGGGCACCAACGAAGCATTGATTTGTTGCACTAGAAACATGCTTAGTATACATGCATAAAACATGTTGCCAGCAACATTGCGTATCCAAAAAGGCATTGAGTGGGTGTGCTTACGTGTGCAAACAAGAAAATAATACTATATAACGATAATTTCTAAATGGTTGTTGGATTTGAGGATTTGTTGTAAGAGCTTTCAAGACATTTTTTATGCTTAAAAACATGATCAATTAACGGTAGCTGTGGCGAGACGATTTTTAACTGCAGACGTTTAGTTGTTATCTGAAAAAGGGAAAACTGAAAATGTTAAAAAATGTAAGCACACATATATATATACATATATAACTCAATTTCATATTTCGAATAGATAACACTCTCCCCGAGTTTGATAAAGGAACAGCACTACGCGTACATTATGGAAGCTTTTAAGATTTTTATCATCTGAGTTGCGTAATACACACGCATGTTTTGTAAAATGCCAGTTATCACAAATATTATAAATAAATATATTAGTAAAAGTTGCAAAATAGTTTGGTGGTTATACTTTCATCACTTTTGCTTTTGAACTTTTACTTTGTTCCAATATTTTGTATCAATGTCCGCCATGTAGGCAGCAAGAGGTAATTTTCTATTTAATATGAACCCTCGGCAATCAGAGGATGTCCAGTTTCGGCCTTGAGTTGTGCTTGACATGCATTAGAATCTTATGAGCCCAGCACATGACATAAACCCATACCGGGTATTGCCAACCGGTAGAAAACACTAGAGAATTAGACGAACACATAGACAGATGAAAAAACGAATGGAAAGACAACCAAGCAGTCGTGCAAACAACGGACAGATAGACGGTCAAATGAAGTCACAAACATATGGAAATACGGATGATTGTATGTAAACAAGCGAAGAATGGGCAGAAGAAGAAATACTTAGATAGGTAAACAGACAAGTTGACAAACAGGCTGGCGATTAGACAGTCGTGCGTATAGAAATACAGATTAGTATACAAAGGGAAGGACGGTTACAAGTGAACAGATTATCGAACGCAAAGGTAGGGGCGCGAGTTGACGAATAGACAGCCGAAAGGACAGACAAGCGGAAGGAAATGTGGACCGATGGGCGGATAAAAGGAGTGGCGGATGGACACGCGAATTATATGAGCACACAGACTGACAGATGGAGAGATAAGCAGGGGCAGACAGGCAAACAACCCATGCGCAGATAGAAATCTATTTCTCTAAATACAGTTAACAATATGTCCGCTAAACAACTTAACACAAAAACCTTACGGTGCTTATAAGAAACAATGGAGAATTTAAGCTAAGAATTTATATGTTATCTAATTTTTGTTGCTACGCCAAATGTGACCTAACTGTTAAATATGTAAATACAATCATCATTTCCAAAGTTTATTCATGCGTTCTTGGGATAAACAAAAGACTTAAGAAACAAACTTGAATTGTATGAAATAAGAGTTTCTTCTTGACACTAAGAATAGCAACAATTTAATTGATAGGCAAAGTCACGATGAGTTAAATGAAACCATTCGAATATCTAAAATTATTGTGGTATGCTTTATCAAACGCTGACGCGAGATAATTTTAATGAAAAAAAGAGAAAATGTTGGACTTTCATAACAATGGCTTCAGTAACCTATATTTAAATGAGATTAAGCGAACAATATGTGTTAATGGAACAAGTTTGATTTTTCGTAGTTTGAAATCAAAGGATCTATAAATTTTATCGCTTATTGAAGATTTCCTGTTTTTGCTCATTTATTAAGTTTTCGAATAACTACACTTTTGCTTCTCTTCTGTCTAGCTAACAGCAACTACTGTTTAAAGCAATATGGCAAAATATTATACTGAGAATATTATGTCGGCGGGTGACACAACTTTTTTTGCCAGTTCTTGAACAGGAGGAAGATCATTTTTTAAATCCAACCTTTTTTCTTGGCTGCAAAAGTACGCATGTATAAGATGGGGTGCCGAAAATGCACCTATGTTTTCCAAATTCGGTAACATTATTACTCACCGATTTTATGCCGCGAAATTTGAAAATTATAATATTTTTTCATATAATGCGTTGCTACAAGCGGTGTAGCGTGTAGTTAATAGCAAAAACGTATATACAAATTAAATAAATAGGAACAACGCAGTAGTGTTGGGCCACGGCCCACCATTAAATACGTTGCACCAGCCATACTCAAAAGAAGATGTTATATGAAAGGTGGTTGAAAAAGTTGTTGATCCGAAACAGTCCAAAAATTGCGACCTTTATGTTGAACAAAAGAATATAAGACGGACAGGCGGACCGACAAGTTTCGATCGACGATAGCAAAAGATTTGCCTGCCTAAAACCTATCTGGGTATTGCTTGCATTCTCATAAAATTGATATATCCTTAGACAATAAGTGGTGTAGGGTATAAAAAAAATTAATAGTAAAAAAAAGCAAAAAAATAACATAAAAATATAGTAAAAAGAGCAAACATTTTTTGGAAAATTATTGTTCTCCAAGATTAAAGTCCCTTTTAATATTTTTTTTATTGTCTTGTGAAAAAAATAATAAAATCTTCTCAAAAAATACAGTTTACCATGTCGAAAAGTCGTCTGACGACGAAATAAAAAAAATGGAAAAAGGAGCAAATAAAAAAATCAAAAAGTTCTAAGAAGAGTAAAAATAAACAAAATAAACGAATAAATAAAAAAAAGAAGACTAATGTTTTAAGACTTTAGTTTTTCAATATAATCCTCCTGGCTAAACTAATTACAATAATAATAATAAAATAAAATTTGAAAACGAAAAGCAAACACAAACAAGTGTAGTGTGAAAGTCGAGTCATAGTTCACGTATAATTTGAAGGTTGTTTTGTGAACCACCTCGAAAAAATATTTTGCTTACAGGAAAAATATAAAATTCATAAATGAAAAGCAAATACTGACAAACCAATAACTTCATTAACCAAGAAAAATAATTTTTTTACCACGAAAAGTAAAAGTAAAAATTTGCGCTTGTTTTTTTTTTTTTTTTCATTACATCTACGGTAATAAAGTCTAATGTGATGAACAGTCAGACGTAACATAGTCTCAGAAAATTGTTTGTTAAAGCTTCAAGTAAATATGCTTAAGATTAACAGTTTGATGAAATGATTCCGAATGAAAAAGAAAATGTTTTAATGTTCGACTTGGAATCCGGTTTACGAAAACTTGAACTTTAAGCTTACAGGCATTAGTTAAACGATTTGATTATCTAATGATTTTCTTACGAGAGAAATGAGAACGTGTGCGGCAGCACACGTTAAGAATTTCATGAGAATTGTTGGCAACCAACCGTCCCGTATACCAATAAATTTCATTTATTCATTAAATTATTTCGAAGTAAAAAAGAACAAAAAATATTTCGTGTTTTTATTCTTTTTTCTTCTGTTTTATAAGCCGATGGAAATGTGCTCTTACGAAAGAAATTTATTTTATTACCATATGATACCTTCCATTTGAACGCAACGCATCTTTGGAGTACCTTTTCGGTAGCCGCTCTAACTTACGTTCGAACGGTTGAGTGTTGGTTTCAAATGTAAATTTTAGAACGAAATTTTACCGACTGACTTTTATATTCATTTTAATATAGAAGATAGAACGTTTGATAAAATTAAAAATACGACGAAATAACTGGATCTTTAAAATTTTAAGTGAAATTTAAGTATCATCGTTAAGTTGTGTTTAAAAGACCAGTTATTTTCGAGGCAACGATGAAAGCCTTAAACTTTCTAATTTAATATAATGACAATAATTAAATATTCATGAAAATGACGATTTTACGATCTCTCTCTTTACGATAAATCTTACGGCGCCTACTTCTTTCTCTGTTCAACATAAAGTCATGTCCGATGAATATCCGTTCATAACCTTTAACTTGCATACGTTCATAAATCGTGATCGACAAATTGCAATTTTTGATTGATTCAACTGTGGATGTAAGCGTAATGATTTCTGAAGTTCATAGGAAAAAACAATATGTAAGAAAGTAATAAGCGTGTAAGTAGGTAAGCAAGTAAGAAAGTGAGATGCTTGACAACTTAAGGTCATTGCAAATTTTTGTAGAAACGTTGTCTTGGCGTAAGAGATGTTTTGAATTTTCTGGGATATGGGAATAAATATTCATTATCAAGCTCCTCACAAAAAGTGTCTGGGCTAAGGCAAAGTCCAGCTTGGGAAGCTGCAACGTAATGTCTTGACAACTGATTTCCAACTCTCTCCGAACAAAATCTGTTCGAGGAAACCGAATGAGAAAAACTACTTGAAGAGTGCAGGACGTTTTTATAGTCCCGGAAAGAAAGAAAACAATTCTAGGATTGAAAGTAGGTTGAGCACTAGCAAATAAAAGTATCGGTAAAAGATAAAATAGACGGTTGGTTACAACAGTCGCTTGAATAAAGTAATACTTTGTTAACATTGACTTAATTCTCTAGGAACTTTCAAGATTTTCGTACCGTTGTACTACTGTGTCCGAAGAATAATTTGGATTTTGCTTATAAACGCAAAAATCTTTATTTATTCTTTCAAATCAACTTCATCTGAAAAATATTCCTTGTTAACCATTTGGCCTGAAGGAAGGAATTCATAGTCCACAACACCACAAAAGTTAAAAAAAACTATTAATATCACCTTGACTTTTGAGCGAATTTGGCGCATTTTTTCCGATCTTGGTTCGATATTCGCTCGATTGATCGGTTGTTTCCGGGTCGTATGCGTAGACGCAAGTCTCGGCTCCCGTAACAATCGCAAACAAAATTTAATAAAACTCCTTTGCTCAACAAATTATCATGCTCCGCATACGAACCTTCAATTGTTGGGGAAACTGCAACATTCGAAAAGTGTGTACTTACTGGTAAGATTTTGTTCGTAGTTGCATGTAGGAAGCATATTTTTCTTAAGAACCCATTGGGTTCGGTTGAAATAGCACACTCTAGACGACTTCTTGTATGTTTGTAACATATTTCAAAGCCTTAAATGCTTTTACCCGAAACCGTTAGGCTTATAATCGCTGTAACTCTTTATAAGTTAGACATGTAAACACTTTTGTCCATACGTAACTTAAATCTGTCTTCAATACAAATGCATATCATTAGAGAGCAATTAGTAGAGTAACGGATTTCAGCGGATTTATGATTCTTTTACATTAAGCTCTTACTCGTATGATTTTTGACATCTTTAAATACGTATTTCGTTATCGATCAAAGCCTCTCTCAGTTTTGCAGTATTTTTGTACCCCAATGACCTTTACCGCAACGTTAAAACTCCACATGCTAATTTAAGTACGCAACATAAAGCAGAGACATGTAGAAAGTGCAACGCTAAGCACGGATTCTTTACTTCAGAGATAAGAAGATTACCTCATTCGCAATTGCTTCGCTAAGTCAGCCTCTGGGCGTTGCAAGCTGTGATCTTAACTTAAGCGCGTCTTCATTATTTCAGATAATTTCTAAAATTCTTATAGCTATCGTACCAAGTATCACCCAGAGATAAAACTTTTATAACATGTGGGATCAATAGTGCAACGTTGTTAAAGAAACTTTCAGCTAATCACAGTTTGTTAATTAGCAACTGAAAAGATGATGGTGATCGAGCCTCATAACTTAGTCGTTACATTTGAAAGTGTTGTATGTCTGCTCTTGACAAAAGAATAACTTAATAGAAAGTGTTCCACCCATATATTTATTTCAAAATATTTATATTTATAACAAAAATATAAAATATAAAATATTTATTTATTTCAAAAAAAAAAAACTTTTATAAAACTGTGCATAAATATGAATAAAATATATAAAATTTTTACTTTTTTATTTTATATTTTACATTTTGCTGTTAACGAAAGAGATAGTAACATGGTAGCCAAAAGTCTATTATTTCTCCATAATTTTGCATAGACTTCTATATGATTAAAGGGCGTTTAAAAATTTGAATTGGTTTAACGGCGAATCCTTAGAATATTTATCACGCGAAACAATTCGTTCATATCACTTAGAAATGTATAAAATCAAGGTCTTGATTTTCTCTCGGTATTATTTTAAAGCAAAACCGTAGAACCGTAGAACACTATCCTTTTTTTTTTAAGAGAAAGAGTGACCGGGTGGACCGACGAATAACTCAGGCCAATTAAAGCCACGCAACAAACGAAGTGAAACAACTAGTGTATCCTCCTTCTAAACGGGGTTTATATAAAAATTTGTTATTATTACTAAAAGAATCATTAGCTTTTACCATAAAAATTGCTCACTTTTCTCTAATTACGTCAGATAATAGAATTATACCACAGTTCACTTAAACTTGCGATGTACATAAATTTTTTTATGTATTCGCTAACGTTAAAACTAACAGTAATTGTTTATTATGTACAGATTGTGAAATTATATTATACAAAAAGGAGGAATACAGAACTTTTAAATAAAATCTAAAAAAAAAAAAACACCGTAGCACGTAAACAAAAAGTTCTCATAAAATATTTAGAAAAAAATTAAAAACAAAAGCAACGGAAAATTAATTCACACAGACAATAAATTATTTAAAGTGCAGTCACTCGTAATATGATGGGAGTGTGTTGGTAGGGATGGTGGTGATAGTGCTTATACAAATATAAATATAAATATCTACGGTTTTTTATACGCAGGAGTCATGATAGTATTGCTCTAAAGCGCACATATGATGTGTGCGAGTATGTGTGCGCTACGATTCGGTTATTAATTATTCGCTTGCAATTATGCTTCGCGATCGCGTGTTTAAAGCTAAGTTCTAAAAAAATGCATAAATTAACGAACACAACGATAGAAAAATAAAAATTTCAAATATTATTAATATTATTGTTGTTCTTAACAAGAGAAGAATGGAACAAACAAAAACAAGATAACTTTTTGCCATAGTGTTGTAGTATAGCTATTATATGAGCTTTAAAATACATATGCATTTGTAATAAAATGTTCAAAATTTTCATCTGTTGATTGCATTCGAGTCGTAGCTGGGTAACGTTACACTTGAGAGGTTATTATAAATTCTATTATACATTTTAGTTAGTTTTACACTAATGTCTGCCACTAGCTTCAGACAATAGGCGCTTACACACCGACAAACGTAACTTATGCTTATAATATTAATTTTAATTAAATACACATAAATGCATTATTTATTTTATGTATGCATATATATATGTGTGTGTGTGTGGGTGTGTGCGTCTGTGCGTGCATATATAAATGAAAAAAAGAAATGAACACGCACCTTAACATAATAGATAGTGATTAGGTGAAGATGTACACTGACAGGCCACGATTGGATTGCTCTGCCCTTTCCGAGATTTACAAATGGTAGGTAACAAATTTAATTTATTTAATGCAAACTAAACAATTCAAATAAAAACAAAAATGCGTTTATCTCAAACTTGCAAATTATTGTTTAGCATAAGAAATGTTTATATCGCAGCGAAATTTATGAGTTTCTCTGGCAATTGCTCGCAGCCGTCCGTTCAGCTTATAAAACGAATATTTCTGTTTTTTCTACATAACTCTGAACATAAAAATTTATTACCGTTGCACGTTTTTTTCTTTTTCAAGCAATTAGCTAAAATAATAGACTTAACAAAATTATAATAAGAAAAGAAGAGAACAAAAAAAAGGAAAACGCAAGTAAACGCTTAAAAGAGTGCGAATTGGACAACAGCGAGACTCCAATTTTCAATAAGAAACAGTTCATGTCATAATGCGAGACTTTACTATCCCCATCAACGCTACCTTATCGCTTTAAGAATGTTTCTATACTTTTGAATTCCTGAGCATTTATCGTCTTTTAACTTGTGGCCAGCTTTTTTTAACGCTTTCCTATTAGTCATCCTTCTTTAAAAGCCGCCATCACAAAAAGAATATTCACTAGCAAATGACGCGATTATGGATCATAATCTGGTAAAATTCTTACTGCTCTACAGTAATAAAACACAATAACAAAATAATAACATATTTTTCAGGTTGCTTTCGATTCTTTTTTTTTTTTTGATTGTAATTTTTTTTATTGCAATTTTTTATATGTTTTTATACGCTATTCAAGTTTGAGATAGACTCATCTTTCATTCTACCAATCGATACAGAATTACTTTCTATACCAATCTGAGCTAAGCTAAGGCCGCAATTCCTGAGATTTTTTAATGAAATTTTGTACACTGATACGCCTTGGCCCAGGAATTAACACTATCGGAAATGAGAATGGTTGCGACTACTTTCCATATAAAGCCTTATTTGGAAAAGCCGTCACATAAATAACTGGAGAGTGATGTAGGGTCTTTAATTGTGGGCTGTGCCCCACTATAGTGTTTTTGTTTGTTTGCAGTGCTGTACCCAATTTCATCGAAATATCTCAAGAATCGCCACCTATAGGTTCAACACAAAGCAACAAGACAGGCGGACAGATGGATAGACAAGTTTAGATCATTTCAGAAAGCGATTTTGAATGTGGATTTATCTCATGGCATTCTGGCTGTTGCATACATCCTCACAAACTTAATATATTCTTGTACATACAGTTGGTGTAGGGTGTACAAAGTAAACAACGAAGATAAAAGACGAACGATTTTGAAAATTGTTCCGATCGAACAATTCTTATTTATAAAAGCCATGATGACGGATAACTACAGTAAGCGCTGTGATGTAAGGTATTCAATGGTGAGTCGTGTTCCACTGTAGTATTTAGACTATTTTAAACTTTATTTCGTTTTTTTGTGTATGTATTTTTATTTCTTATTTTTTTTTTATATTTCTTGCACATGCTTTTTCTTTTACACTTTTGTAACAGTACCTCTGTAACATATTGTGTGGGTGACGAGAGTGTGCAGAGAGAGCACGTTATGAAAAGGCTGAGATGACTTTACATGAGTTCTGCCTCAATCCTGCCCTATTAAATCAATCAAATCTGTCCAGGAACTGCTTGCTTTTTACGCCGGGAAATCTGCCTTGTAGCAGTTTCGTTACTACCGTGTGATAACCGATCAGTACTTACAGCTCATTTGAGAAACGTCGGTTTGTCTCAGTTACTTTCATCGCGACAAAGATGGTAAATGAAGTTAATGACTTGTCATCTTTGTTGGATAAAATTAACTTCAGGCTGCTTTATCCGTCTCTCAAGGACCTTTCTTCTTATAAAATTTAAGCAATGCGAACTCTAAACTAAAACCTTTAATTAATGTGGTCAAGTTGCGACCCATGAATGCACTTCGTGGTATTGTTAAGACCAGTTGCCCCCAAGCTGCGATCACACATATGCAGGTATGGAGTTTAGCATCCTTAAGAGAAAGGTCATATTTATAAAAAAAAAGAAAAAGTAATTAAAACCTTTTCAAAGAGTAAACCGTGAGAAGCGAAAAAAAGCATTTTTTTTGGGACGTGCGGCCATGGAAATTTAAAGCGCTCTTTTACACTGCGCACTTGCCCAAATAAAAATTCGGACTAGTTCCTGTGGAATGTTTCAATCATTTCTTATTTAATTCATTCTATCTTTATAGCAGTAATATATGCTATTCCCTTGTAAATTATACACGCGTGTAACTATTGCACTTAACACTTTTCCATCAATTTCTTACTATATCGTGTTGTCCTTGTTAAAGATTTTATTTGCTTTTTGTTTCATTTGCTGAATACTTAACTTAACTATGACTATGCCTGATTATTCTGTGTTGAATTGCTATAAATGTGAATTGCGTTTTAGCGATTGATCTCCTTCGCTATTGAACTAAAATGATCAAATGTGTGGGAAATTGAAAGTGAAAGAATGAACTGAAGGAAACAGATTACTTTCTATATTTAACTTCTGCACCTGTCTTGATGGCTTAATCGGATGAAATGCAAGAGTTCGTAGTGTAATTCATGGGTGTTCAACGAGCTTATGACAAAGCTGACGTTTAATATATGGAAGTTTGAGTATGGTTCAAATCCTCCAATCTGAGCAAGGTGGGGCCTACGGTCACCTCTTTGATGCCCCTGCAATTGGGATAACCACAACGACTACGGGTATTCCCGGAAGGGCCGCACTCAGCCGTCAGGCAAGAAGACATTCTCTCACTAATTGAGAGCAATCCTACTTTCGATAACATGGGCTCCATGGATCCAATAGTGTTTTATCTGTAATGCGTTAGGATAACCGACATTACACTACATTACATTACATTACGTTATATTATTGCATACTCTTGCGTTCGCATTATTTATACTCCCTCGATTCCTAACATTTCCCTTATGGATTTTATCAAACCAGTATAGTCCGGCATCAAATGCTACTACTACTTCTCTGACCCCTTGAATAACCCGCAGATCTATTTGCTAAATCTTGAGTCTCCACAAGAGCCGATTTCTTAATAGAGAAGTTTGCAAGCAGACGACCCCTGACACTCTCGATGAAAGCAATTGTAATGCTCGCATCTCACACCATACATGAATCGTACATCATATCGTAAAAATAGTATATATATGAAACCGAATTTTTTCAACATTTGGCAGGCCTTTGTAAGTATTTCCAAAAGCTAAAGATCTTGTTTAAAACCTCCTCTCTAGCTAACCAACAGCTTGTAGTGATTAGTGACAAACCCATGGATTCGGTTTGGTTGATTCTCGCTCATGAAATCAAACTTTTTCTTCTAGATAAAGTGTTGAAGGCGATACAAAGATCATCATTTCAACAGGAAGCTAAAGATTGTTTGGACACAAAGTCTTTTTCAATTTCTCTAAATAGATTGGTGACAATATTAAACGACAACATTGCATAATACACAACTTATTTGAGAAACAAATTCACGTTCTAATGTGAAACGAAATAAAAATTTAATTGAACCAGCTTTCAACAAAGTAATTAAAAGTTAAATGCATATGAAGGTCTTCTTCTATCTCTAGTTGTTAGGGAGGACGGAAAAAATGTGAGCAAACAATTTTATCAATTTTCTCTACCTTCGCTTCTTTTTTTTTTTGTAGACAGTCGACGGCAAGCGAAGCATTCTTATCTTTAAATTGTGTTGCGCCTTTAACGTCTGTATTTAAAGTGTCTTGGAATGTTTTTTTTTCATTAGTTCATCCCTGCAAACCGTTATGTATAAAATTATAAGCTTATTTAACTTTAAGAAGACATAAGATTTGAAGAAATTGGTGGGTGTTTGCTTAGGATTGCGACGACCGCTACAAATGCACTGCATTTGCGTGAATAATTTATAATTTATTGTCATTTAATTTTTTTTTTACTAAAATTCTCAATAGACTAACGGCACGCAGTAAAGTGATTCTACCTAAACTAAATTGATTTAAGCGGCACTCGTAATATGTATGTATTAATAGGTAAGTAAATAGATTCTCTGCATTCTCTCCGTTTGCTTTACAAACCATTCTACTACTACTAATAAACACCTGCCTCGTTTATCTCTCCCGAAATTCTTGGTATACGGTGGACATAGGTGTTCGTACGGTATAAATCGCGCTTACTTACATGTTGTCGCTCACGATATATCAAAATGTAAAAAGATGCATGTCAGTTACGACCATGCATTTCATTTTGATGTAAACTAGAAAAAATGCTTTGGAAGCTGGAGTTACGGAAGTAATTAAATTGGCTAGGATCGAAGATGCAATAAGCTTCAAATAGTTGGAAAGAGGCAGTCTGCGAAATTTCGTTGAAGAAATTTTTGTTCTGACAATTACTGAAATTCACATTGGTCCTTGCGACTTCAGTGAAAGCAACCCAGGAAGTGAAGTTCAACTTGGGAGCTTCTTTCCTGATTGACGATGATCCTCCGGACTTGTTTGCCTTTGTTTAGCTCTGGGTCACATCGATGCAGTCACATTTCATCTCGAAAACGTAAGGTCATATTTCATCTCAAAAACCTAAAGTCATCCGTAAGCTACTCGATATTTTGTGTATACTTCAAGTATTAAGCCTTGTAAGAAGTTTACTTTAAATGTTATTATCATCATTATTGTTATTATAATTAACTTACATTACATAAAAAATATTAATGATATAAAAAAAACAGAGAAATAAATTCTAACTCGAAAGTCTTGAAGCATTAGCATCTAAGACTATCGTGGTTATTGAAAACTCTATTGCATTTGAGACGCACCACTCACGATCATTGGGTTGCTAGTCGGACTTCTTTGCCTACTCGGCCATTTATGCGGATATATCTTAAATATATTTAAATTTGATCAGAAAACAAATACAGAGAATTTATTTGCGCACCTAATCTGCTTGACTGTTTAGTTGGTGTAGAATATAAACACATGACCCTACAGACGCATGGATGGACGAACGGGTAGACAGACAGATGAATCCAAGCATTTGCTTGGGGTGGTTTGAAGTTCCATACCGATCAATTATATATACACTTGATAGGATCTCTTAACCTACCTGCCAATCGTTACACTCGTTTTGTTAACATAAGTATACCTCCTAACTTCGATCAAAGTATGTGCATAATCTGCTTCAAATTTTTATAACTTTGATCGTTATCTTTGTATCGACCGCTAAGTTTCTTTTTCGCTTTGAAAGATTGCTGCCACAATGTTCTAACCTTGTCGTGTTAAAATAACAAATATCTGCGAAAAGTTGCTAATAAATGGAATATTGTTACATAAAAATAATATATAAGTATAGCCAGCATCCATTTAATATGAGATATATTGGTGACTGTAGAAGTTGACGCTGAACTTTGTATTTTATGTTCTAATATGTTAAGCTATGGAAATAATTCTCATGTACAGCGTCTGCTCGCAAATTTGTAATACACAAATTGCTTCACCGCATTACTCAATTGTTGCAGTCGAAATGAAATGGGAACAAGATTACAAAAACAAATATATGTTCAACATTGAAATTTCTCATGAAAACCAAAAAAGAAAAAACGAAACCAAAAACAACATAAATTCAGGTTTAATTAGTTCATTTACACCTTAACACATAAGTAACTAGAAATAGACAGCAAAGTGTAAACGATATAAAAGCTGAATGAATGAATGAATGAGCGAATGAATCAAATAAAGCAAAAAAAAGAAAGAAAAAAAAACTGCTCTAAGCACCGTCTGATTTGGTTTTTTGAGTATGTACGGCATAATCAAGCTGCATAACTTTTTTTGTTGACCCTAATTTTTAACGGTTGCAAGAGGTGAGCGTAGCCGCGCGTTCAGTAATTGAATTTAATTTCACGTATTTAGGTTCTTCTTCCTTTTCTTTTTCATACTACGATCTATCTATGCATAGGCTGAGTTGATTTGTTTGCTTTACTTCTGTGGTTGTTATTGCTTTTCTTCTTTTTTTCTTCTTCTATTTATTGTACTAAGATATTGTGCAAAATCAGTGCATATAATTTGCGATTTTAAGTAAATAAGTTTACTTTTTTTTTATTTCGCAAAATTTTGTATTCATCTTCAGAAGCATTACAAAAGTAATGAATTTTTTAAGGTTTTGGTTTTGCTTGGATTGCAAACTAAAGCGGAGCACAGTCTCGCTCTGGAACAAAAAAGTAGGTGAAAAGAGCAATTATAATAAATATATATTTTTTGTTTTTTCAAATGCAAAAATAAAAATTTTTTTTGTAAAAGAAAATTAACAAAGGAGTAAGAAATGTTTCTCTTTGCATCGAAGCTAAAATTCACTTAAGGCACCATATCGTCAAAGATTAACATGTAAAAGTTTTTGTCTTGCAAGTGCAACCACTTTTTATTTCGACAGTTCGTGTTGGCTGAACTTCTGTTCTATTAGAAATTTCCACCAACTTACACATTGTGCACATTTTATTTGATTTGTTTACCACCAGCGTATGGTTGAAGGGTATATTAGGCTTGTGTAGATGTACACAATACCCAGAAAGATATGAAATATCCCCATCTTTCATTATATCGATCGATTCATAGAGTGGCTCTGAGCTGGTCTGTGTGTCTGTCTGTCACGTTTCTTGTGTACAACCGACAGATGGTCATGGACATAATTCGATTAAATTTGGTATATTGACGTGTTTTGGCCCAAACACCAACGCTTTGAAAGTGGTTCGGATCGGAACACAACTTCAACCACTTTCCATACAACGCCTTATTCTGCAATAAGTCATTGTATGAATAACTGTAGGGTGATGTACGGCGTTTAGTGGTGACCCGTGATTTATTATAGTGGTTTTACTTGGTTTTAAACTTAAATCGGCTTTAAAAAAGTACGTATCCAAGTTTCGCCTTAATATTTGCTACACATTATAACTTATACCTATTTGACAATGGCATGCACATGACTCATATCTAGCTTTAAACTTGATCTACAGTTATAGTTCAGTTTTCTATTGAAAATATTGGTATCTCTGACGATCCAGTAAAGGTGGTAAAGCCAGACAAACATATTTAGTTACATCGTGAGAGCATCCTATGCGGATGAAGTGTTTTATTTATTCTCTAACGCATTGTCTACGCAAGAAGAATCTAATCTACTTCCATCCTGGATGCCAGATATAAATATTGTATAGCATTTTATTAATAGAGACCGTGTAACTTGTCCTTGAAATTCTAACGATAAGTATAATATGTACTTTTATATAAGAGGTATTGACACGTGAGATTGGAATAAGCCTAAAAGCACAAGTAAAGGATATGTATGTCTGAAGTCATGTTTACTTTATAGCTTGGACATTTGGCAGCAAAAGGTAGTCGTAATAACGAAAAAGTACGCAACGAAGAAAAGTGCAACCGTTTTTTTAACAGCACATCCACAAATTGTGAGGTAGGGAAAATGTATAGCTAACAATAAAATAGTTTTTCCCATTTTCTGCACAAAGGCTACGTTTTCATATGCACATACCTGGTAAGTGTTGGTAAATGTAGAGAACGGAAGCAAGTTCATCTTTCGTTGGTGGAGATAAAAACAAGTAAAATGTGTTATACACCAACGCTTTGTAACATTTTGCGACTGTTTTTAATACTTTATAGGGAAGCTGTAACAGCTGTAAGGGTTTATATCTCACGGTCCAAAGGCGACATAAAAAGATGGTTGTGGGAGAAGCGTAATTTTATAGCGACTTTCTAATTGCTCGGAATATACTCGTAGACCGATATGAAGTGCAATGAAAGAAACGGAAAATTAAAGAGAAAATCGAGCGATTTTACAAAAAAGGAGAATTTAATTTTTTCCTATCATCCCCGTGTAAAGCTTTCCCCCACCTTCCGTATATTTCTACTTCTACATCGAATGTATCCTCTCTTCACTTCTCGTCTATAAACCTTCCTGTAGGCCACAGTACAGAGGATATGCCTTGACTGACTACGTGCATTCAAGAAGATCACGAGATGTCCGCTAGAACTTTAAACACATTTTTGGAAGATTTTTCGCTTATTCTTCAAGGAGCGAAACTGTGATCTATTGTAGAAAGTGTACTTTTTTTGAAGAAATATTGGTTGCTTTCATGTTTCCATTTTTATACCCTACAGCACTTATGGTGCAAGGATATATTAAGTTTTTGCGGATGTGTGCAACTCCCACAAGAACGTAAGATAAATTCGTCGATCGATAGAAAGACTCTTTCGAAATCGATCTAAGTCTGTCTGTCCATCTGTCAGTCTTGTGCCCAACTTGCATGCCGTAGTTTTTGAAATATTGTGATGAAATTTAGTACTTTGGTGTATTTTGGCGGAAGGACGAATGCTATCGCAAATTGTTCATATCGAATAACTGTATCGACCACATCCTGTGCAGTGCCATATTTTAGAAGGTCGTTACATGAAAATCTGTAGATATGATAGCGTAGCGTATTTAATAATGGACGGTGGTCCACTGCAGTGTTTTATATAAGTTTAGAGGACACTGACCCTATATTTGTGAACATCCGATGACATTATTCCTTAAGCATCTTGAATTTTGAAAAGTAAGAAGCCAAAAACACTTCTCGAGTCTCTATATCCTAAGCTTTTGCACACTGAGCTTTTATTATAATTCGAAGCACTGATGCCTCATTAAAGACTTAGATTTGTGCCTACTACGAAAAGTAAAAAATAACATATTTTCTCTCTTTATATAAAAATAAAATGTGCTTCTTTTCCATAAACTTAATATTCAAAGGAGAAATCTATAATAAACACAAGAGATATTTTAAATATTTTCAAAATCATTTTTAATAAAAGATACAAATACAACAAGGGTGAGTGATAAATAAAGACCTTTATAAAAGTTATTGTTATTATTATCATAATTATTATTGTTGTTATTACTTTTTATACAATTTTCTATTTTTTATTCACAATTCCGATTCCATGGATGTGCGGCTGGAAATATTTTTTTTTCTTATTTTGCAATTACGTGTGCTTTTGTTTTGTTGATGCACACAGACACACACAAATGCCCTTTATTAGCAAAACTCTAAAACAATGCGAGAGTATTGCAATACCAGGCATGCAAACACGCTACCGTTAACCGGGCCGTAAAGCATTCTATTCATTTTACGCAAGTTTGTCTGTTACGGTTTATTCAACGGCACTATATGTGTGGTGGGAGTTAATGTATACTAGGTCCGTGCATTCACACGCACACACCCGTTTGTTACATATAAATAATCAGTAGAAGTAGAAGAAGAAGAAGCGTTAGACATAATTGTTATCATTATTATTCATAACTCAATGGCGGAAATGTATAAAAACGGACACCGTTATGTATGAAAAGAATAAAGAAAAAAAAAAAAAAAAAAAAAAAAATTCAAAAATCTTTTCAAGTTATCAAGCAAGCCAAGCCCAGCCAAACGCTGTTAATGTTTTAATTAAATGAACTTTAAGTTTAAAAAGTTCGATAATTATTATATGAAATATTTTTAGTTTTTATATATAAATACATATTTACTTTTCATTCAGTTTCACTTTTTCTCCCGTTTTTTTCTTTTTTTTCTAAATTTATTTTCTTTGGAATTCAAAAAAAAAACATTTTTTTTTCATTGTAAATCTTTTATTTCGTTTTATTGGTTTTAGTAGATTTTTATTTATAATTTTTTTCAATTTTATTTTTTTTCTTTTTCATTTCGTCTATGAATTGTACGCGCTTTTATGTCCATCAAGGTCGCCGTTAGTAAACTGAATGCTCAGACCCCATGCAAGATACTTCTTCATTGGTCTATCTTCAAGTTGCCACCAATAAGACTCGCCGTATAAGACAAACACATATCAGTGGTTTTTCTTTTCATTTTTCATTTTCTATATAACTTCTCGCAAAACTAACACTCACTCGCGCGCCTAGAAAAAAACAAGAAAAAACTTAACGATTACCGACTAACGAAATAGCGAACATGTAACTAATCACGAAGCTCAAGCACAAAAGATGCATTAGAAGAATAACTGCTCTAGAGCATCATGTGTCACGCACACACAACAACGACCGACTTATTTCAATTTCAAAGGCCTCCTCGTGTGTGTACGAAATACTCGTAGATAGATAAGCAGTCAGTGCTTTATGCTAAGCACAGGTGTTGTTTGTTGCATGCATGCTCGGCTCAAACTCTAGCCAAGATTTGTCTATAAATTCTCTTGTACTTCTTTTTTCTTCAGTTGGTAGAGAAAGCATTTCTTTCTACATTTTTCGTTTTTTTGTTTCGTTTTCCTTTAAGGTACCTGAGTGTGTTACATCACTAACAGGTGAGTAAATTTTTATATTAGTTTGAAGTAAAAAGAGTAACCAAGAAGAGAAATTTTTTTTTTTTATGTTTATAGTAAACAAACGCAACATTGGTAAAAGAGTGAACCAATATTACATTAACAGAGCTATGTTAGTGAACGCTAAAGCATATGTTAATTAACACATTTCCAATATAATGTAATATAATATATACAATAATACATAGAGAAACAATTTTGCTTCATTTTTTGATAAAATTCAACTTTATTTAAAATATAATTGCAATAGAGTTTAATAATCGAAATATGTGTTGCTGTTATCTATAGTCTTTTGGCATTCATAGAGTTGTTTACGAATGACCTCGCCGCAGAAACTTGGTGCTTTTGAAGCGAAATAGCCATCGACCCATTTTCGCCCATCTTCAACTTCTTTGAACCGCTGATCTGCTAAATATGACTGCATCGATCTGAATAAATGGTAAACGGAAGGGGCTAGGTCTGGAGAATATAACGCCTGCGCTAACACTTCCTATTTTGAAAATTATTTCCTTGGTTGTTTTTACGGAAGACGGACGGACGTATGTGAATTTCTATTGTTTTTATGACTACAATTTTTTGCACAAAATCTCACAATCTACTTTGTAACTGTCTCCTAGCTTACCACTGCATTCCAAGTTAATCCTGTGATAAACACAGGAAAACGCAATGCGTAAATGGCATCCATCTCTTTAAATTTTGATATATACTGAACGCTAGCTTGTAAACACCTCAAGCTCGCCATCGTTCAAAGATCAATATGTACTAAGTTATCCACACCTGGAAAAAATTCATTTCGTATCAAGATTGCACGAAAAACGATTGGTATAATGAAAATTAATCATATGCTTAATGAAACTCTGCAAGAGGCGCAAATATTGTATTCAATGACGCTTCCTGTTTTTGATAGCAATTCTGCCGTCAAGAAGTATCGGAAATCGATACGCATTCAGAGAACTTCTCCCTGATAGCTTAATTGAAAAAACTAAAATTAATGACGGAGCCGACAACATGGCAAGCTGCCGTGATCCCTGTTCCAACGGTTCTTTACGGATTATTTTACTTAAAACTCATAGCTGTTAGCTATGCACAAAGTTATGCACGGCCGATCGTAAACACTTTTGTTCGTACCAGCTAAACTTGTAGGTGTCATGGGCAAACATTTACATGTTCTTTTAGATAATTAGATGCTACAGAAGCCGTCTCAGTAACTGTGGCGGTTATAAGTTATAATTCTTTTAAGACCGTATTTAGCTGAGACACATTCCTCCGGAAACGGAGGGTGTTAATGGCCTTCCAATTGGGCGTTAATGACCTTCCAATTGGGCGTCAATGACCTTCCAATTGGGTGTCAATGACCTTCCAATTGGGTTTCAACATTATTCCAATTGGGTGTCAATGACCTTCCAATTTCTGCAAATTTTGATTTAACCTCCCAGTAGGCAGAAAGGTTACCAAAGGGGATATGAACAAATATACGCAATACACTTGAGGAAAAATCTATAAAGACTGTCTTACAAGTGATCTTAGAAAGAAACGGAGCTTGATCCATTTAATCTATGCGACAAGTGTTTCATTGTCATTATGCCATTACTTGGAGCATTCTATTCTCACGTCTGAATCGAATATATTACGTACCAAAACTGACACATCAAATGTTAAGATGGAGTCCATCCTTTGGAAGAATCAATGCACTAGAACGCAAATACGCTATATTAATAAAATGCCTGAGCTTCAGACTAAATAATAAGATAAGGGAATGACTAGCATGATCCGCAAAGTTGCATGATACAGAAGGCAGATTAATTAAGAACACAGAGAGTACAAAGAAAAAATGCTTAGACTGATGTAATAAACATATTGCAGATAGCTTGAGATATATGGTGGAGTCATAAGTAACTTCCGATGCAGATACGTAGAATTACATTGCACCCCACCGTACTGTCGTATGGATA
>KK499769.1:35718-96739 GCA_000688715.1 Glossina pallidipes
CTATTAAAATATAAATATAGACCATCATCCATTAATAGTGTTAAGATAGATCAGTAAATCAAACCACAAAAAATTCTCACAGTACAAAATTGTCTCGAAATGCACAAGGCACAGCACAATTAACTACATAGCAGGGTAGGGTATACTTCGTTTCCAACATAGGTTTGCAACAACATCCTCGAAGACGCCAACACGAACATCGATCTCGGACCCCCGGGTTCAAAAAAAACTCTCGCGAATGCCATTCGGAACGTCTTCGGGTGCCTTCGGGTGCCTTCGGGTGGGCGCAAACACCAAAAAAGGCGTGATTCATCTCTTCGGATAGGACGAACCACGCCTTTTTTCATCCCCATAACCCAAAAAAGGCGTGACTCATCCCACAAAAAAAGCATGAGTCATCAAACAAAAATTTTATCCCAATGTAGCACACTCCAAAAGTCACCAATAAAATCTATATCTTTCGTCTCTTTCTCACAAAAATTGCATATTGCGCCTGAACGTACATATAATACCTACTAACGGGCTAAATTAACGTAGAATATGTGTATAGTTGACAGGACTGACTTTCGAGTGTTGAAAATATAGAATAAATTTAGTACAACTCCATCTTTGGTGGAGGGTGCAAAGTTATGCTATAATATTATGGATTTAATCTCGGTATTGGATTCAAACAGGAATTGTCTGCTCTCCGCCTAGTCGTCTGAAGAGCAAAAGAAAGAGAGACAGAGAATTTTAGGTGAGTAAGACCCTGAGCGGAATGGCTTGTTGGCAAATTTGTTAACCGTCGATAAGGCTTGGATCTGCAGTATGTCAACGCAGCCTCTCAATTCATCTTCCAAATGACACCTTCTTGGTAAGACGACCTCTAATTTTACAAGTAATATCGCCCGACATTGTCCAACAGCGCTTAGTCGCGCCCAAAATCGTGTAATATCGTTCGACATCGTACAGCAAAACTTCGTCTATACTTTAACCTTCTTCAACTGTCATCAAGCACTTTGTTTCATCTTTACAATAATTTGAAACCCAAACGAAAAAAACAACTATTGAGAGATAATTAGCTACTCAGTTGGCGCTTAGCATATTTTGTTTTTTTACACGATTTCCGAGTTTTTATTCCAACATGTCTTATTAGCGAGGTGATGTTTACGAGAAGTAAAGTTAAGTGAGTAATGTTACCTCATTTAAAATAAATAAAGACATCCACTTGCCGACAAATCCATTAAAAATACGCGCCACACACAGCAAGAGGTGTTTTGTTATATATGTAACTTGATAAATCCACTCAGGCTAAAATTTGTGCGCTGAAAGCAAGGAAAAAAAGGAAGCAAATGAAAGCATTTCTTGAGGCTGAAAATTTCCGCCAATGTTAATCACTGTGAGGATGCGATGAAACTTCGTTGTAACGCATCAAGAAGAATTCTTTATTTTTGTGGAACTACTGAGAAAGAGTGCTATATGAACTTCTAGAGAAGAGCCTATATGAACTCGTTCACGTTTGTGTATGTGTATGCAAAGTTCTTAACGGCCGATTAAAGGTAATCAATCACTCTTGCATTCAAGACAGCAATGAGTTGGGTTTGTTTCCTTTTTTTCTTATTGTTTTCTAGTTTTATATCTGAATGTTGTTTTTTTAAGGAATCAGAATATTCCACCGACCGTTCTTTTTACTGGAGGCGAAAACATGTGCACACATGTACGTAAAAACTGATGTCAGTGTGTTAACATCAGCACCTACAATAACAACTATGCAAGAACGCAACATGCAAAACATGGACAATGCTTGGCTGTACATCTCTCATAATAGAAATTATGCATGAATGTGTTTTTCTCTTGTTGTTTGTTGTTGGTGTTGGTTTTTTTTCAAAGCTCCTGTCCTCTGTGCGGGGATATTGTAGAAGCATAAAAACATACATTTATCATTAAAATAACCACTACAACCGTGTTCGAAAGCAGCAGCACCAACAGCAGCACCAGCAACATGTTCTTTTTTGTTTTGGTTTTTTTCTCTCTTTCTGTGTACGAGATAAAAATATCTTTTTCGCCGGACTTTTTTTTCTGGCCAGGATTCGGGTTAAAATAACCGTTTTCATGTTGTGGCCAATAAGCAAAGGCATTGATTAAATTTTCTAATTTCTCTTCTTGTTGTTGTTGTTGCTGCTGTTGTTGTTCTTGAATACTCTTTTCTTATTATTATTAAATTTGAATTTTTTATAAACGTAAAAATCTTAACGCTATAAGTAAGTAAAAAAAACTATTATTGCGTAAAATATGGAAATTGGCCAGAAAAACTAGTTCATGTTATGACGGCTTCCACTATAATGACGATGATGATGACGATGATGACGATGATGACGATGATGATGCGATATTATCATTTAACAGCATTCATCAACTACAGCTAACTGTTGAACTCAAATGCCGTGCAACTAACCGGCTGACTAGCTAATGCGGAATACAGTTTTTCTTAATACATTTAATATGAAAATGATGCATCATCGTTATCAACATACGCTTTTTTGTGCAACACATTTACTGTATGATACTTGGTGTTCTTGTCTTCTTGTGTTCTTGTTTCGCTTTCCGACTTTCCAAAGGCATTGATTTTATATTTTATTAATGTGCCTAACGTTTTAGACTTGGCGGAGTAAAAACGAGGCTTTGATAAATTGTACGTACACTTTACATGCATATATATGCACGTATGTATATGATATATATGGAGGACGACAACGGCACACTTTAAACGGTAAATGCCACGCGCGTTGAAAGTCATAATTTCTTTATACATAGATACTGCAATTTGTGCATTTTTCTTCTTTTTTTTTGCTTACATGTGTCGACCATTTAGGCCATTGATTGCTAATGATATATTAGCCTCTATTAGGCTATCAAGTTATTTTTCTATACTATCTTAAATATCATACCATCCATGTAAGCTATTGATTACTAAGCAAGGTGATTGTGATTGGCGGCTCCTTCTTCTTCTTCTTCTTCGTCTGTTGCCTCAACATTATACTTTATCAACACAGCTAAAGGCTTTCTCTATCCATCTACCTTCACTGAGCTTGAACTACATGAATGACGAATATTTAAATACAATTTTCATTCCGTGTGCTTAACCGTGAGAAATCAATGTGCAATCTTTACAATGCAATTCCTAATATGTACAGCAAACTCTATACAATTCCGTTCTTTTCTTTTGTTTTTTTTTTTTGTGCCGTTTTGCTGTTTTGTTTTCTTTTTTGCCGTGCTATTCTATAATTACAATTGATGTGCGCGCGCAAGCGCACAACTACGCAACAAAATGTTTGCTGTCCATGTCATAACGAAATGCGCGCACATAAACAAACATAGACACAAACACATAAACACATACACCTGGTCTTCCTCTGTACTTATGTGTATTTAGCAATGTGACACGGTAGGAGAAAGGAACACGAAGAAGAAGATAAGGAAAGATAATGTATGTAAGGCTTGAAACGAATCGTGGAGACCCTAAAGTATTATTGATTGCCTAAGGTATATATAAAAAATTGCCGAGCTTTTGCTTAGTGAATGTGGGCTTATAATTGCTCTAAGATTTATTTTCGCATCCTCTTAACACTAAATTTACTGCACAAAGACGTCGGTATCCTTACATGTTGTATATTGATTTTTAAAGATCTAATGGAGCAAATGTATATGTCTACTCTTTATTACGGGAACACGCCCACATTTGCTAGTTTGATGCAAATATGATCTTAAATACCTATTTCTACGCAAACCCATTAATTTTAGAGATAAATTTGGCGAATCGTCACAGTTGCAAAAACCAAGATAGGGAGCTGAAATTTCGCACAAACACTCCGCGATCGATTAAGAATATGGGGTTGGAAAGTGGACGAGAACTGTTCAATGATACGCCCACCATGTAGAAGAAACTAAAACACCGGCAATTTTTTCGTATTTTCGTTTCCAACTTTCCTACGTAACGTTCAATTTGACGAGTTTCCGTAAATCTTGTGCTACGAATGTAAATCCACAATGAAACCATAAAGAGAATGACAAGTGCTTGTGCAGACAACAAACGCTTTTATTTTCCCGACTCTTTCATTTAAGACCAGGAACAGCTAGCTTCTTTTGTTTACATTTACAAATGCGTTAATTATGTTTTCTACGTGACAATACGCGTGATTACGTCTTTATATTAGAACACCGCCGCCTCTTTGAATGCCATTGCAGCGGAAAGACATCATTCGGAACTTGAATTTTTATGATGATGTCTGCGATGTTTCGTTGTAGACTCAAGTATCATCGACAGTTAGCAGAGTGTCCAATAAATCCCATGCTCATCGAAAGCCGATTGACCAGCAACAGAACTTTTCTTCCTTGGCGCATTAGATGTCAACGTGGGCATTCATTTGTTCCTGTGGCCCATTTTTCAGGTTTTCGATGGCATTTATATTCAAACAAATGACAACTATTTAGAGCAAATACTACTTAATTTCGTATTTCCCATTCAACGTCTATTATGTGTATTTTTGTCTCTTTAAGATTTTATCAATCTGTCATATTTATGACTGTATTCAGTTCACTTGCAGTTCCTTGAAGCTTGTGTTGCTCACAGAGTTTAGTCTAAAGTAAGTAAACTTCGACAGAAAACTGAAGCTAATCTCACAACGATGACGAGGGGAGAAGAAGATGTTACTCTCTGCAATGACTTCTGGCCCTTTTTTTTAAGGGTTTGAAGCTTAGACAAAATCAACGAAAAAAGCTTGGATCAGTAAGTCCCAGAACTCATTTGGTTACGAGCTGTTTTAATGAAAACACTTCTGTTAATTTCCAAACAGTATCCGTATTTTATGCTTTGATTAAACATTGCTTTCTGATAAAAAAACCATTAAAATTAAGACTGGCTTGGAGAGTGTTGTAGCAAATCTTCTTCATCGAAAACAACAATTTACTTGTGGGTTTCGAATTTTAAGCGCCGTACGGATGGAGTTGAACCAAAATAGGTGATTACATCAGATAAAAAAGAAACTCCGAAAATTATTCTCAACAATACAGCAAGAAGTAGCAAAATGTGGCTAACATCTGAAAGATACCAAAAGACAGCGTGCTTCCTATTTTACATGAAAATTTAAGCATGAGAAAGCTGTTTTTGGGACGGGTACCGCGTCTGCCCACACTCAACGAGTTACTGCTGCGGGCCGTTGTCAGTATTACAGAAATTTAAATTCGAATTGTTACACTACTTACTGTATCTTCCATATCTGGGCCCCAATGACTATTGTCTACCTTCAGACCTCAGAAGAGAAAACATGTGAATAATGTGAAGGGGTTACTGTCGACACTGAAGTGTGTTCTGCGTGCTATGACAAATCATCCTATAAAAAAGCTATTGGGATATTAGAAAATCTTTGATTTGACAGTTTCATCTCTGAGGAAAATAAACATTTTTTCTTGTTTAGTCCCGGGATTTATTGATTGGTGTATAGGAACTGCAATTTGCTAAAAAGTCAGTCCTCAGAAGGCAAAGCAGAGAATCGAAGATTAAAATTAACAAAACATATAAAGTCTACGCTGGGTAAGTTCTCAAGTAACTAAGAACATGCAAGGAACACTTGAAAGGTCGGTCAAAACAAGCGCTCCCTGCCTTGGCATTTGGGAATAAATATCCTTTGTTTTTTCTACAATTTGTTACAAATGAAACGAGAAAACTAATTTACTCCACTTACACGATAACAAATGCAGAAACTAGTTTCGTTTCTTCGACGCTATAGCGTTATAATTCTGGAATTTTATTAGAAGACGAGCATAAATGAAAAAAAACAATTTTTCACAGTCTTAGTGCCATTGCGTTTTTAGAATTTGTTTATGACATCTTCTAAACGCAACTCCTGTGGACGATCTTAACCGGCTGTCGGTATATTCTTTTCCTTGATTTATGTAATTTTTCTTCGTCTTTCTTTTGTTTATTTGTATTTGAGGTCACATAATAAAAGCCACGTCTACGCACATTTCCAAGCACTTCCCAACAACGGTTTTAATTAGTGTTTTACGTTATCGTGATTTTCCAGCGGCATTCTATGCCGCTTGATATTTAACTGGTTATTGCAAACCGTTACGTTTGCTTTTACTATTAGGAAATTGCGCGAAAAATTGCAACAATTTGATTAAATGCAGAAATTTATTCAAATTATCAAAGCATCGATGAAAAAGAGAAGAGAGAATAGCTTCGATAGTGAATTAATAAGCAACTGAAGCCTACATTATATTATATTACATTAAAATTCAAGTTAAATTCTTTTCCATTCCTTTTATATGAAGCCTACGCCTAAGGAATATGTGGTTTCAGCGACTGCTTAAAGCATTAAATATTTATGGCTGTTTTAATAGCGGATTGAAGATAAATTAGTTGCAGCGATTCTTTCTTTTTGAAGAAGCATTGATTGCACTTAAGCAATTGCGAGCTGTCCAATAAGACAAAAAAAAACAGAGGAAAAAATCAAACGAACACTTATTGCCATCGTTACTTAGTGTCAGTGGATATTTACCCATCGATTCGCCGAAGTAAGACTGAAAGATAATTTCCGCTTTTAAGATATATTTCTCTTGGCCGTTATTAAGCAATCAAAAGAGTCATTAATCTATCGGATAAGATCAACTTTCCACTGCCGTTTAAATGCTTTCCTCTGCTTTACCTAATGGAAAAAATTCAAGTTTCTCGTCCCAATAAAAAAATCTGTTGCATAAAATTATCTGAATATGGTTTTATGCACAGGTGTATTTGCACATCAACCTACAAGGTCCTAGCAACCCGTATAAAAATATAAATTTAATTACAATATTGTAACGTAAAATGCTCTCTCGCGCCTCCGTTTTGTTTGGTTGCGCACCACCGAGTCGTGATTTTTTCACCTTAACGTGAGTTTTATTTACAATTCTTAGGAGATCTATTTAGAAATTATTTACAGGAAGACATATTTACAATTCTTCTTCTCCCAAAGTAAATTTCGTCGGTGAAATGCTCTGCGGATTATTGTTAACCTTTTCGCCAACCGTCAGTTGCCTAAGGGTACTTTACCTTATGACATCATCAGGAAATTTCACAAAAAAATATATGGACGGATTAACCAAGCTATTGTCCATTGTTGACTAGTGCTTTTTCCCACTTCTCAGGCAATTTCGAAGTTGCCCGTCGAAAAAATGTCTCACCTTTCGAATCCATATTAGGATATCGCCATAAAAATGGGAGCACCATTCAAGCAAACAACCGCTCATCGATTGCAAGTAGTACTCATCGAAACGACCAAAGTCTGCTAATAACAGCATTCTTAGAACTTGGAACTGTAAACATTTCGCGAGCGCGTTCTGCTACACAGGGACGAATAGTAGTAGTAGCAATAAATGATAGTGCACAGACCCGATATACAGGGTCGCACTCGCAGTCGTATTGCCTTTCAAAAGCAATAATTAATGACAGCCTAATGCTTAATTTTTCCCGTTCGCTCACATCGATTCAGTCAAACAATTGTCAAACAGTGACTGCCCATCCAGATGGACTGAAATTTGGTTGATTTAAGTATTGCTCACGAATGTATTGCTCAACTTCTTTGTCGCCATCTTTGTATTTAGGTTGAAAACTTTTCAGCCGGCCTAAATAAGTCCAATTTAGGCAAATATAGTAAAAAAGATGTTTACAAGGCAGCATTACTCCTTAAGTCAAGTCGTGCTTGTGTGTGCGTGTCCACATTATCTGCGTTCATATGCTAGGTTTCATATACAAATCTAGAGTAGGGGACAAGGCTTCATTTTAACATGTTTCTAGTTTTATGGTCATTTGTGATTCCCATATAACTCATTAATCATAGGACAGATTCAGGTTCTATTTTATAAGAAAACTAATAAAAATGCACACACACACTATCTTTGGTATAAATATGATTTCACATGTATATCTGTATATCTGTATAAGTATGAGCAGAGTATTGTCATGTCTAAGATCATCTGCACATAACTAAAATGATCGGATAAGATTTGAATTATTTAGCACAAATACACACACGCAGTGAGGCATGAATTCAGCCATCAATCAAATTCGTATTCAAGCATATCTACACGATGTTCAATGTCGTTTGTTTAGTTTTCTACACTTTGATCCTGCTGCTAATGCTGATGTTGCTGCTCTTGCTGCTGTTGCTGGTGTTGCTGTTACTGTTGCTGTTACCATTACTGGTACGAGTTTAGATAAGCAAGGAGGCAGCAGGCAGCAGGCATTTCGTGTTTATGTGAATTGCACATCGAACGAGATAACTAAAGAAATAGATGTTGGCACCGTCTAGTGTTGTGTAAGCAAACAGGGAACAATATCAGTAAAACATTAAATAAATATGCGCCACATTACTGCCGTTTTTAGCGGTACATGCTTGTATTGTTGTTTCTTCTGTATGTTTTGTTTTTTCAACTTTTTTCCTCAAACGGTATTTGGCCGGCTGCAGAGTGAAAAAGTGGCGATAAAATTGTAAAAAATAAAAAAAGAAACAAAATAGAGATGAACGACAAGTGTTAGAAATTGAATCTAACAGTATGTACCAGTTTGTGAGATAATGTATGTGTATAGAGATGGCATGTTTGTTACTGTTACTATTGCCGCTGATATTGATGTTGCTCTTGCTCTCGGACTACTACTTAGTTCTAATTTATTTGTTCCATACCATTTGTACACAATTGTTGTGTCTGTGTGTGTGTTTGTGTGTTTATGTGAGTGTTTGTATGCCTAAACGCGCAAGCACGTTTGTTAGTACCGCGTTTACTGCTGTTGATAATGACAATAATGTGTGGTTGAATGTTTAAATGTAATCGTTCTTTCGCTTGCTTACCTACTGTTGCTACTATCATTGTTGTTGCTGTTGTTGTTATTTTTATTATTGTGATTATCAAGATCGTTAAGTTCGGTTTATTAACCAGCCACCATCAAATGTCGGCCTATTTATCTGACGCACTCCGACTAACTATCTGTCTAACTAACGGCCTGAAGCCGTTCGTTACAGTTCATAGACAACAGTAAGTGTAAACTGCTTTATAATCATTAAATCATTATCTTATAATATGTTCTCTCTCGCCTTGCAATTACTCACTATTTATAAAATATTTAAAACGTCAATTACTTCGATATTCTTTATAGCAATTTATAATTTCTTGCAATTGTTTGCGACAGTCTGTTAACGATAATTAAACTTAAGGTGCATACTCTAAATTTTATATATATTTAACTTTTAACATTCACAAGAACGTCTAACCATTTGCTGCTTACGGTTATGTAACGAAACTATGTTACTTTTTTTATTTTTTTTTTAATTTTACCTTAACGTACGGGCAACTTTTTCAAACTACGTTCGACGTACGTTTATTTTGGATGAAGTAAAAAGTTCATGGCGCTTTTTTTAAACAAAATCCAAAGATGTTTTTTAATGAGTCATTTTGGTCGACAATTTTTTGCTAATCATTGAATGCCGATGCTGTGGAGCTTCGGGAATTTGTCGGCTCAAAACAGGCTTGTTTTGAAGTCAACCTTACACCGTTGAAAGGGTTCCTTAGAGAAAGAAGCGAATGTTAATCGAAAGGTCCGGGAAAGATCCGCTCTTCTAAGTTTTCCGCAGATATTAAACATGCACGCAGTTTGATATTAGCCTGTTTTAAGATGACACACCTGCTTATTACTCATTGTTTGGCCACTTTACGTGTAAGACGATGACGGGCAGAAAAGAGTAGGGAAAAAGAAAGAAGCGGAGTGTGGTAGTAACCTGGTGGCCCAATCTATACGCGTCATGTCTTTACCGACTTACTTGATAAATTCTGGATGCCTAATCGTGTTTCCTATTGATAAGTGGAGAGTGGAATCAATCGCCCAGTGAGATTGAATTAACTGATGAAGCGCGCGATCCCCTTCGCATCTGATCAAAGCATTACCCTACGTGGTGTGAATTCCATTTTTAGCACTGTTTGTGCAATTTCACCCAACTTCAAACTCCATATTCTTCACACGTCGTTGTCCTATCGTCCGTTCTCCTGACCAGAGCAGAAGGCGCCTTTAATATCGAAATTTCATGCACCGAAATAAAATCATCAAAATCACAGCATTAGCGTGCTGCGAATATTTTCACAAGTTTTCCTAACGTTACCTAACAAAAAGTTTCGACTGCCGTGGCACAATGCTCCGGTTGAGTATATTAACCTATACGTTATAGAATACTTTCACATTCTTGAGTTGACTTCGAAAGTGAATTATAAAATAAATTTGTTCTTCTGATATACACAAAGAAAACCACACGCGTCTCACAAAAGTATATTAAGTTTCTGTTGATGTATGCAACGAAGGATGTATACAGATGGCGTCGAGATAAACAATAAACCACTTCTTATTGTCCCGATGGATTCAGAAACATTTATTGAAGCGATTTAAACTTGTCCGTCCCTCTGTCCATTTGCCCGTCTTGTCGCTGTCCGTTTGTCCGTGTTGTATTCTTGTGTTCAATTTTTTAGATAATCTGATGAAATTTCGTATACTAAGTTATTTCGGCCCAAGGACGCTATCAAAAACAATTCGTTTTGGCTATTGTAGATAGGCTATTTAATGGCCTACTATCCCCTCTATAGTATTTTTAATTACCCTCTGTAGTATTTTTAATTATTTTCAATTAATTCTGCGAATTCTCTCTCTTTATTATGGTAGGAATAGTGTCGCCATAGTTACACGACTTTGAAGTTACCTAACGCCATGAACTTTTTCCTTAATCTATTATTGAGAAATAAGGTAACCATGAAAACTTTATGTAGTTTTGAACCGAGCAATAAAATTTTATGACCACTTCGTTATTGTAATTTATAATTTCTTCCACAATTTGAATCACTGCTGGGTTATTAAGTCGGCGCTTCTTGGTGACTTACACTTATCTCCATTTGCTCAAAACAACTAGTAAACTCGCAAAGCTAATAGGCGACTAATGTAAACCATAAAAAAACACAATTACCACAGCAATAAATATTAAACTGTAACGCTAAACTCATACGAAAAGAATACTCACATTCAGGTATCCGCATAGTAATTAATATAATTTTTCGCTAATTATGTGTTTGGTTAACAAATCTATGAGACCATTTTATCTTACAAAGCTTGCAGATGATGTACATTTATGGGAAATCTCTTATCACCATATGTTCGCTGATTCACTAATATCTTAGACGTTATAGTTCAAAGCGAAGTAAGTCTAACTTTGGAAAATATTGAGTTAATACTAGAAATATTTGAGTTAACACGAAAGTGCGATTTTGATCTTGAAAATGACTACAAAGCATGTGACCTTGCAAAATTTTATTTACATGGAATAGCTTTGATTATTTATAATCATTTTCGGTATAGTAGTTTTCGAGATACCGGTAGCTATCTTTATCAGAAGGGATCAGTTTTATCTCCTTTCTGTGGAAATGCCACCTTAGCGAAAGTGAAGAGAGGCGGTTGAAATTTGACATAAACATTCCGCGATCGATTAAGAGTCCAAAGTTAAACAGTGTTTGTGATCTGCTAATAACACATTGAACACTGATATAACCTAAAGAAAACAAGCGACAAAATCTTTACATATAATCTTATCGGTTTTCTCGGCTTGCTCATAGGTCCATAAATGAAGATAAAATTTTAATTCTAATTTATTATGCCCTACACCACTCGTGGCATAAATGCATATTAAATTTGTGCGAGTGTATACGACACCCAGAACCCAGAACGCTCAGAAACCCTTTCTGAAATCCTTTCTGAATCGATTAAAACTTGTGTTCAACGCGCAGGCCGCAATTTTTGATATACTTTGATGAAGTCTGGTACACTGACATGTTTCGGTCCAAGGACGTACGTTATTGAAAATGGTTCGTTCCACAGCGCTTTCCATATAACGCCTTGTTTTGAAAAGTCCTTAAACGACTGACTACAGAGTGATGTGGGGTATTAAATGGTGGCGCCATGGCCTACTCCGCTGTACTTACTATTTCAATTTATCTCCAACTAATTCTAACGCACATTAGCGAGTTCTTTCCCCAATTACATATGAATTGTGTTGAAAATTTCGGGATAGTTGAGCGAGACATAGCTAAGTTGTCGTGTAGCCCCAGAACTTAATCAATAATATTCTTATTTATTTATTGTCTGCGCAATATCAGCTATATCCCGGTGTGTGTATAATAAGAGCCTTCAAATTAATAATAAATTTTAAGCAATTATTCGCCTAGGGTTTCTATGTAATGTTTACTAAGCGCAAAGATCATGTTTTTGTAAATTTAATTCAAGTTCAAGTTTGTTATTGTTCAGGCCGTTCTTTCATTCGTTTTGTGTAAATACAAGGAAGTTCTTTAATTTATTTATTAACTTGCCATTGGGATGTGTTATTACTTGGAAACCACACGCTTCAATTGAAACCCACCCACTTGAGCATGAAGTTGAAAATAATAAATAAAGCAAAAATAAAACATACACATATTACATATATATGCATACATATGAAAAATGCAGGTCCATAAAGCTTTTTAACACTTACATAAACTACAACCGTCAATAGCTAAGATCACGTTTCCGTTGCCCGGCCACTACATGTCCATAAATAAGAAAAAAAAAAAAAACTACTATATGCCCATACGTAGATTGTTTTGCAGCAATTGATGATTGATGATGATTTTTCCAAACACTGCAAAAAAATTAGTTTATTAATTTTTGCACTCGAAGATTAAAACTTTTACGTAAAGGGTTTATAATTTTAAAAATATCAATAGTTTACCTAAGAACGAAGGCGTTTAAGTTCAGTTTCTAACTCAGCCAAATAAAAATGGTTTAGGAACAAGAGAATGTGAAAATATAAAGTGTCTAATGACTGAGGGAGCCACAAACAAGAATTTAATAACACAAAGAACAAACCGTTAGAGGACGACATGTCAAGTTCCATAGTTAAAATTCAAAAAGTCAGTTAATATTTCTTTAATAGCCATAGAAATTGAACAACTTTGTCTACTCTTTACAGTGCAAAAAAGAAAGGCGCGACAAACATTGTCGTGATCTACTCGCTCAGGTAAAACAATTAAATACGAGATATTTTTTCCTTTTTTTATGACCAATAGCTTAGCAGATCTAGCCTTCCATGTTTACGATGGTGACGGTCAGAGGGAAGGGTGGAGAGAGAGAGGGATAGGAAATGACCGTAGACTAGGACGTGTGTACACGCTTGCTCGGTAAGTTTTATGTCTTTACCAACTGAGCATTCACTTTAGCCACGACAGCACGTCAACCGTACCTCAGTGAGAGTCGATCCCGCATAAGTTATTAAAACTAAATACTGGATTAAAAACTGGACGCTTGAATCTAACGTGATTGCGGAAGTAGACGTCATGAATATAGTTTATGTTGCCGAATTGAGGCTACAACACCCAAGTGAAGATTGGGGCCAATATATGCGCTCACTTCGCCCACAGCCGACACAAACCGTATTCACGCAACGTCTTCATTGAAGAACTTAGAAGTGAAGTTTTTTGTTGTTATGTAAGTATGGATGAAACAGGGATTCAAGACTGCAAGTCAGAGTGATGTGGAGATATGAAAAAATTGGTTTTGTTGGATGAAATTGCACCGAAGCGAACGATGATGGACAAATATTGGCGAGAAAGATTATGGCCTGTATTTGTTTTTTATGCCCGTCACATAATCTTCATCCTGCAACTTGCAAAGGATAGAGCGAAAGCAGCCGTATAGTATTCAACGTAATTGTATCGATTAAATAACAAAGTCAAGAGAAACGGTCATATTAGAAATGGGAAAGAATCCTCTTTCCTCACAATAAGGCGCAAGTTCACACAATCAGGATTACATGAATTACTTACGCAACCATAGTAATCGAACTCTCAAAAGATGTCGTACAAGCGCTCTTCGCCGAAAGAAGAGCTCGATTGGGCCCAGAAACTATTCGAGAAAGTATTGACAGAGATTTTCGTTTCCATATTTTATTAATTTTTCGTTTTAATTAAAATGAACATATGGTTTAAGGAGATAAGTACATTGAGTATATCTTTTTCGAAATATTGATGTGTCATTGTGTCATTAGCCGCTTAGTGTGTGCATAATTTGTCAAGTATGGGAGAGCGTATTTCAGAGCTGTTGTGGATACGTCAAGCCAAAAAAGCGATTCATCAAACAATGCTGACCGCTATCACCGCGATTACCCCCGTGTTCTTTAGGCCGCCAACACTTTCAGATTACATATGTATTGTATAAATAAAATGAATTATTATATACATTGGAATATTATTATGCAAAATAAAGTAGAACTGATTGAAGTGAAATGAAGTGAAAGGACATGAAATGAAAACAAATGCAATGAAGAAAAGTGAATTGAAATAAAATGAAATAGAGTGAAATGAAAAAGGTCTGCATTAAGCTGTCGCGTGAACTCTTTGCTATTCATATAAATGCGTGTAGAAAGATAACCGAATACTGTCCAATGCAGTCAACTAAAAAAATTTTTTATTTAGGTTTTCATTTAAATTTACACCACCATGACTGTTTTAGATCGAACGCGTTTAACAAAATAAAACACTTTTTACAGGGAAACTATTTGGCGAATACTTTTCTGATACCCTACACCACTTGAGGTACAAGGATATGTTAAGATTGTGCGGATGTATATAACACTGAGAAAGACCTGACATAGATCCAATTTTTATTAAAATGATCGATTCGATATAATTTTTTGTCCGTCTGTTTGGGGTGTTTCCTTGTGTTTAATCTACAAGCCGCAGTTTTTGGGACATTTTGATAAAAGTTGGTATACCAACTTGCTTTGGTCCAAGGACACACACGGATCGGACCACTTGTTCGACCACTTGCGATATAACGTCCCTGTTTCAAAAGTCGATATATAAATAACACAAGGCTGGTACTTAATGATGCGCCTGGCCCCGCTTTGGAGTTCTTATTTGTTTTTTTTTTTTTTTGTTATTGAACAAAGATTGCAATTTTATTTTTATGCGGTTGATTTTTTTCGTGAAAACTTTTTAAATACATTCTATAAGAAATTTCTTGCAGTGTATTAAGATTATCAAGAGTATCAATTACACTCGCACCTTACATCTTATTTCTTTTTCGTCTTTCCAATATTTCCGAACACCAGTAGTTTACTTAGATTATACTGCTTTATAGTGATTTCTTTTGTCTTCGAAATGAAAACCATTTATCACCCAATGTCAATGCCATAAATAAATAAAAAGAAAACATAAAAAACATGTATCCGCGCAAGTGACTGCAGGTTCAAAAGCGACGAATTGAAGAATGAAAATCATTTTCTTAGTAAAGTGAGGCAATATTCCTTTTTTTTTTTATTATTACATTTTTGCTTTACTTCATTTCATATTATTTAATGCTAAATAATAATTCAAAAGCAAACACCAAGACTTGCAATAAAATAATATTCTCTACGCGAACTATTATTTATTATAATAGTTAGCTATTAACGGTTATCGATTATTAGGTAGAGTCTTGTGAAATTTCACAGACCGCAATTACGACATAATCCATTGACGCCTTAAGTTGGCAACAATTTGCATCAATCAAACCGGGGTTGATCTTTGGAAAGCAACAAATCGTTTTGTTGACAAACCATTCGATTCAATGTACACTCAATTCCATGTACATATATGCAAATATATATGGTGTACATGCAACGGGGAGGGGAAAGAGCGTTGAATTGAATTTCTCTAGAGAACCAGGCAATCAGTCAGTGCACAGACCGTTAGAAGATTGTCAAACATTGGCCGAACATGACTTCTAGCACAGATATGCTAATTTTACTCAAATGCACACCCAAGCTATCTTCATAAACATGTCGACTTTTATTGTTAGAAATTAGTTAAAGACTTAAGTATACACGAAACGTGTGTCAATGAATGCGGTTAATAGTAACTGGAAATAATTAAAAAGTGATTTTTTTTGTCTTTTTCTTATAAAAATTTGAGGTCCAAGTAATTAGGTTAGTGGAATATATCGATGTTCCTGTTTGTTCGCTTAGACATAATTATGCAAAATAATCGAGAGACGAAAAACGAAAATATTATCCGGTTTAAAGTCTAATGAAAATTTACTGTCTATCGATGGCATTTAAGCAACATTTTGAAAGCATCTTGAAAAGGCGAGAAACTTAACACCAGCTGTGTAAGAAATTTATTAATGAAGGATTAAACTGGTTTCGCAAAAGTTGATTAGGCTGCTGTTTTACTACTACGGTCGCTGTTGTCTTTTTTCGTAATCTTTGACGTCTTGTCTACTCAAGTTGTACATTAGCTAATCTCTATTTAGTAACAGTAGTCGATCGAATTGTGCATTAAACGAAAATTTGAAACTTAAATGGATTAATCGTGATTGTAATTGGGATCTATATTCAAATTTGCGCGTAAGGCAATTGCAATTACGTCCGCTTTCGTTAGAGCAATAAATCCGTTCGAAAATGTAATTGCAGACAGTTTATGATGCTTGATTTGTAACATAGGCACATCTTTAGTTCGCACATTTAGCTTAACCAGCACAGACAATTCAATGACCGACCACAATAGGAAGAACAGCGCAATAACAACAAAAATGCTCGTTAATCACCATATATGAGACTTTTAATTAAATTGTGAAAAATCGCAAGAAAAACGATCAAGAAACTGCACTAGTTTTGCGGCGCACTTTGGATACCCGTAGTTTTAACAAGAGTTATGTTAGCAGTGAAAGTGCCAGTTGGCCAATTCATTTGGAATCACATTAAATGACCCAAGCGATGTTCTTAACGGGATTGTATTAATATTTTTATTTCTCTTTAAGGTTACGCCATCTTTTTCTTCTTTTGCTTATTGTTTTACATCATTTTGCATTTTCGGGCGGATCTTGTTTATCGATAATCCCAACAAGTAAAGTGCACCAACCAAATGTATAGATAAAGTTTGAGGTCCTGATGTTCATTTTGGAAATTTGAGGAATTTGGAAAACATACAGAGGCCGACTTTGGTTTGGTTTCGTGAACGTATTGTAACAGTGTCGATCGGCAAGTGTATTCTCTACTTTCTTTGCTCTCACGTATATTTCTGGCTGTGAAGGGTAGAATAATATATTTCACATTTTAGTCATGGCTACAATTACTAAGGAAATCCCTACCTTTGGCAGGCTGGATGTTGAGCAGAAAGAAGAGAAGATTGACAGGTGGACAGACAAGCTTATATGGATTTAGAAGATGATTCAAAAAGTGATCCAGAAAGTGACCCCCAATAGATTGATATAATAAAAGATGCGTCCATCCCAAGTTGCTCTGTACCACGAGGGATGTAGCCGAGGATATAAAAATTGTTGCAGACAATAAATGTTTCTCCACGTTTTCTAGAGGATTCAAACCATCTCTTAAGGCAGTAACAAAGAAAAAGGTTTATTTTCTAAAATATTAGCAGTGGCGTTACCCAGCCATAAAGGTTAGGGCTACGCTGACTGTGTGTTCCAAGTGAGAATATTTATTAAAAATATATATTCACTGTATAGCGTATGTTTCGAAACTAAATGAAATACTAAGTTCATTATACCACACATTGATGTGAGCAAAATGTGATAGAAATTATTAACGAACTGCTCTTAACTAAAACGGTTTAGGATGTAAACGAACCCAAACTTAAAATGGCGTAAATATTTGCAATTTTTTTTTTTTGCTTTTTATCTCTCATTAAAAAGATTTCAATCCTTAACAATTATTTGTAAATATGTATATATTTATAAGGATTGCATTAATTGTTCATTTAGTTTTTCTATTTTTGCACGCATCGCATTAACAGTAACCGGCAATAAGAGCAAAATAAGAGTCGTCGTATAGTGCAGTGTTAGATTATGGTGATAATTAAAATTGCAAAAAAGGTAAAAAAAATTTTAATTAAAATTATTTTGTTCTAATACAACACACACACACCTCATTTAGAATGCTGTCTTTTTTTATGCTTTTACACATAAACATGCAAACACACATAGTATGTATGTCAATTAGTTAGAAAAGGAAATGCATGTCCACCTGTTGGTATGCCTATATGCGTGTGCGGATGTGTGTATCTGCAATTGCCACCCAGACAAATATTCTAAATGAATAATGAAAAGACAGAAAATGAAGGAAAAAAAAGAGAAAGAAAAAGAGAAAAGAGAGATAAACACACGTCTGTACGTGTGTGCTATCATAAGCGGGCCCAATTTACTTTTTAATAAACTTTAGCTTTTAAGAGTTTTACTACTACTTATTATCGTCATCGTCATCATCAACGGAGCTTGCTTGCTTGCTTACTTGCTTGGTCTGAAAAAGAATTTTATGCAATAAACAACAACAACAACAACAGCAAGATTTGTCTGCCGGCCAAGCAGCCAACTACTAAGCCAAGCAAGCAAGCAAGAATGCATGCATGCCAGAGCAAGCAAACATAAGCAACCAGATAGTCAACCAGGCAGTCAGTCAGTCAGTCAGTCTGCCACGCAGTCAACTAGTCTATTTGTTTATGCTTTCCAACATTGTTTCCTTCTTTAGAAATCTTTAAACAACGACATTTGTATACATAATGTATGTGCAATAAGTAGAAATCAACACAAATAATAATAATCATAATAATAATAATAATGATATGTTACCTTGCTTCGTTCGCTATACACCAACAGGATCTCTAGATATATGCGTGCGTATATATATGTGTGTGTTTATGTTTCTGTTTAGGTATTTGGGAATACTACATTATGATCTTCTATGCTAGAAAACAGCTTTAGGGAAGAAGAAGATCCATTAAAAGAAGAAATTTGTTTTTTTATATCGTTTTGAAAACTTCAATTAATAAGCCTGAGGATTAATGCATTATAACGGTTTTACATAAGAAAAGCATACGATTGATATCAAAAACTAAAGACAATCACTGGCATAAAATGAATATCTTTGCAAAGGGCTGGGTATTTATTTACGTTTTCTTTTTTAAAAACCTAACTACAAAATTTACATAATAATATAGAATCTTTTAATATTAATATTTAGTATTTAACCACCGACTGCGAGGCAATTTGAGGTAATCACCTTGACGCTAATATAAGCAATATTTTTGTATATTCCCTCTACTATTTCATTGACTTTAGACAAAATAGAAGAAACAAAAAAGTAAAAAGTTGATATAAAAAAAAAATGAATATCACACATCGAAATCAAGTCAAAACGTAGCGAAGGTCGGCTTGCCGAGGGGTAAGCAGTCAGAACTCACACATTCTTTAACTGCTGCGTTCAAATTGTGATCGGATATACTAGCTTCCACCGCTGCTTCCGTATGGTATGTGAATACATTAGCTTCTCCCCGAGAGATCGTGGCAAGCATCAATCTACAGTTCAACCAATGCGGTCAACTCTACTCACAGGTACTCCTGACTTTGTGAGTGCACTCCTGATCCCCGTGGAGCTCAAATTTAGTCTATAAAGCCATCAACCTTACTTTACGCGACAAAGTTACTCTTGCCTTCGGACCAACCATACAATCGCGGCTAGCCTTCTTCAAAATAAATTTGCATCGATCTTTACGTAACCAGTTAGAACACAGCAACGTCTGGTTTGTATTTCCTCCAAAGTAAGAGTCTACAAGACACACAACAGCACAAGAGTCTGCAAGAGTCACAGCAAACTTCTTCCAGTGTACTCCCAAATACACGGGAAAGTTTCTCTATCAAATGGTCAATAGATAAATGACGAGGAAGAGAGCTTCCCTTCGTTTGTACCGGTCAGCAGGAGCCACTAGGAGGTGAGAATAGGCACATCTACGATCTCTCTATTGCCATTGCTGCTTGGGTGTCGTCACTGTTGAGATCCGCACTTTATCAGAGAGTTATAGGATACAGTTGCTGACGCAAAAATTCGGCTTTGATTTTATACAATTAATAGCACATTGAAGTTTTTATTCCATGGTAGGCCGTGGCCTACTATAGTGTTGTTGCTTGTTTTATTTTCAATTAAATACTACTTTCATCGAATAATTAATAACTGAGCGTTTTACCTCATTATCTTTCTAACGTAGAAAAGCGACACCTGAGTTTTTTCTTTTCGAAGTAGTTAGTAATTTTCTTTTCCATTATAATAAAAACTAGGAAATATTTTTTGCCCGTAAGTTTTAAGTTTTAAGTATTTAATTAATTACAGCTAATATATGGTAACCGTTTTTATAATTTGTTCAATACTAAATAAGGTTCTAAAGCCGATTTGTTTGCCGGTAGTTTTATATAAGAAGCTTTAACGCTGCTGAAAGAGCGTTTCATTGAATTGATCTTTTCTTCATTGTTGCATGTTGCAGTGCAATGCCTTCCTTACGTTCTCTTGCATAATTCTTAAAAAAAAAAAAAGTCTTTTCGAATTTTTTTTTCTTAATGCATACAAATACGATTAAACTGGCTTTAGATACGCGCTTGTATACATATATATATGTATATATATATATTGTATATAACATTAGCGGCTTATTGTGGTTTCTCTATTTGTATGCAAACCAAAAAAGGCTACATTGCTGTTGTTTTTATTTACGCCTTCGTTTGGACTTTTTATGCACGCAGACACTACCCAATTGACTGCATTTCGTTCAAATAGGAAGAACATTTAAATTATTTCTATAAAGGATTTTCTTTGTTTGTCGCTCTTGCGTTTTTGTCGTCTATTTGCAAAACATTTATTGTGGTGGTTAACAAAACTTACAATATTTACGAGAGTCAAGAATGTTTTAAAAAAAAAAAAATAAAAATAAAAATAAAAATCAAAGAACGGTTAAATTTGTTTAAAGGAAATATGTTTTGCAACATGCCAGAAAGACTGCAAAAAAACCGAGTTTAGGCTACAATGCTCTTAACAAAATCTTGCTGGCTAAATGAAAGATTTAAGCAAGAAACTTTTATAAAAGTTTTTTAGAATACATGCATAGAATAATTAAAAGCAGCCATAAGCTTGGTAAACATTTTTCATTATTTTTCAATCATTTTGTTTAATTTGCTTCGTTATCTCTTAGTTTTCCTAATTTAAACAAAATGTTTACACTCCATACCGGTTGTGGTAGAAGAGTATATAAAGTTTCTGTGGATGTATGCAACACACAAGGACTTGGGGTACACCGACCTTTTATCAAACCGAGCGATTCAGAATTACTTTCAGAAATACTTTCTAAACCTATTTCAGCTTGTCAGTCCGTCTGCCCTTTTTGTTTTCTTCTATTCAATCTGCAGGCCGCAATTTTCGAAATACTTCGAGAAAGTTTGGTACCCTGACCTGTCTTGGCTCAAGAACGAACACTATTGGAAGTGATTCGGATCGGGCCACTTTTTCGACCACTTCCCATATCAAGTCTTATTTTAAAGAGTTGTAATATAAATAACTGTAGAGTAATATAGGTCGTGGAATGCCATAGTGTGTTTACTTGTTTTTTATAGGAACTTTTCAGAAGTATTTCGTTCCTCTTTCTCTTTCTCCCTTTCTTAAAACAATTTATCGAATAAGTGAAAGACTTAAGCAACAAACTTTTCAAAATTTTGTAGAATACATGAATAGGTTATATCTTAAGTGAATGTTAATTAACAGTAGCCATAAACATGGTAAACATATTTCATTATTTTTCAATCATTTTGCCAACAATGTTTAATTTGTTTATATATCTCTTAGTTTTTCTAATATAAGCAATTTTTCACTGCAAAGCACTTCTGAGGACTATTTCTTTCTTTTTTTTGTTTTTTTTTTCTGCTTCCACAGCAGACGTTCAGATACCCGTTACTGTTGTTAGTATCGTTGTTGGGGTTATTCTATGTTGCTATGTTCGTGTGTCCATAGAAAAATATCACACTTATAATGTGTTGTTTGTTTTTGTGGTTATTTATATAACCAACAATTTTAGCACACGTCACTGGCCATTGGATGACTGCACTGATGATAACTATCAACATGAGCAAACATAAAATTGGCGTTTGTGTGTGGCTATCGTATTTTCCAAACATGCAAACATATCCATTTTAAAGTATTCATATAGGTGTATGCGTGCACGGATTTGTCTTGGTTGAAATAGTTTTTATAATATTTACTGTTAACTCGAACGGAAACCTGTGGACAATACACTGATTACGTACACATACTCTAAATTTTCTCTCTTTCAATCGCAACCATTGATTATTTATGAATATTAAGAGCACTTTGTTTTTAAAAAAAGAAGAAACCAAACGAAAAGAAATTCTAAACGAACAAATGCAGCAAAACATGCCGCCATTGCAGGAGGCATGTAATCGCTTGCAATGATTTAGTGAACGGATATCTTTCATCACACTAACTACGTCTTGTTTGTGTGTTCTGACTAGCGTTTGAGGCAAACTAGGTGGTTTCTTTCACTCTATATGCATGGCGCGCAAATAGCATGTTAGCTGATTAATAACATGTGGAAGCTTTCAGACCTTGCTGTTTATAAACTCTTTCTTGTCTTGTGTGTTTAAGCAAGTAAACCGTGGGCTTTAAGATGAATTGCGGATTTAGAAAAAAGAAGAAAAAAAACTGTCAATTTTACAAAAATGAGAAGAATGCGATAGCATCGTTTATTAGATAATTTGTTATTAATATTGTGTAAGCTCTTAACAACTGTAGCACGGCAATGCAAAAGTGAGAAAAATTTCTCATATACCCATTGCAGATTTATATCGGATCTGTGAAAGGTTTGTAACGTAAAGAAATGTCTGCTGAAATGCCAATAAAGTATTGAACCGTGAAGTATCCATGGACTTTATCTGCATGAATAGTGGAGACTGTTTCCTTAAGCTTGTCTATTACGATCACGATAACGGCTTGAAGTTTTGTATATTATGCATATGCAATTGTATGTTGAATTTGTTTTCTTGTTCTTGTTGAAATTCCACTCCCTAAGTGGTGCTGACTGGGAACATCAAATATTTTTATTAAGTCACAACATATATGTACACTTTCAGTATTTGATGTTAATCATGTTATATTTTTGAATAATATTCGAGAATGTAATGATGAGCAAGCTTCTGTCGGACTTAAGCGTATTTGTATATGTTTTAGAAATAGAGTTCATCACAGTTTTATTGCATTATTAAGCGAATAGTAACCTCGTATAGATCAGAATAGCATGTTTATAAAAGCCTAAGAAGCTTGTTGTCTTTGTCGAATCTTTTTTTGCAATAAAAAAGTTGAAAAATGAAAGCGAAAACAATGTCCTCTGATGTTCTTGGGACTTTATGAGGCTTTAACTTGTTAGTAGCTCATAACATACGAGAGTGAACATTGCTGTACTTATCGTCTTTTACGAATGAAAAACTCCCCTGAAACCAGAATCCAGATCGGTAACATGATATATATAGACATACGTCTATTTCTTCTGGCCAGGACGAAAGCTACCTAAAAATCTTTCCTTTCTTTTAAAGTCACTTGCTATACTAAGGAATACTAAAGATGATATCTTAGATTTATTAAATAGTCATAATTAATTGAATTCAACATCAGAGATCAAAATGAATAGCGAAATTAATTCCATTAAGTTTACCTGTCTTTCTTTTTATAATTCTACTGAGATTATAAATATTTTATAATTCTACCGAAAAGATCTACAGCGGGATTGCGAGGGGTTTTTCAGAAAAACTGCAAAAGGTTGTCGCTCGAAATTGCGCAAATATATAATTAAAGAAAGTTCATTTAAAATGAAAGAAAAATGTCTTTGCTTCTTTAACTTAATAAAACAATATATTGGGCTTATCCCATGAAGAGATATTCAATTGAGCTTAAATTTAAATCTCGTAGGCGCATACTAGGTATGTATGCCGAGTAGGTAACAGTCGCAAGTCAGTGCTGGCGGGCTCAAGTCTACAGTGCCGTTCTACTATACTCAGCGACCAGCGATCAGTCAGTAAAGGCGGACTAGACTAGGTGGACTTCTACGAAGATATATTTTGTAACCATTTTAATAAAGTAATATATTGTCCAAGATGTTAATCCTAATCTCATTCTACTACCGCATCCAACCAACGTCGAGAAAATCGCGACCAAAACATTTGCAAGAACACATTATATTGCAACCTAGCTATCGCCAATGAAGACATAACACTTATTGACTTACCGTCTCACCCGTCACCCTATTGCTTTCTTTCACTCCACTATATATTCTGATCATTACCGGGTTACAGGTTTATGGGAGATTCTCTGTGTGATTAATTAAAATGTGAAAAAAAAAGCAGAGGATATTAAAAACTCGACTTAAAAGTTATTTTTTGTTGTGCATTATTTTCTATTATGTTATTGGAGAGCTCATTAATACTAAGTTTGCACCAATAAATGAGTGTTTCTCCCCTAAGCTTTTCGCGTCCATAAAGCAATTAAGTTAATTATTTTTATTGATTTATTTTTTGTTGATAAATTTTACTGTTAATTGAAAAAATTAAACATCATTGTATGGGGCCACCTACCTACCTATTCGCGTTCGCTATTACGTGCGATATACTAAGTTTATCACTAACATCTGCTCTCTTTAAGTTTTAAGCGTTTTACGCTGTTAATAACCATAAATATTGCAGTTTTGTTTATAAACATAAATAATGTACCGACTGTGCTATTAGCATAAACAACAAATTGCCTCCTAGGCACAATGTTAAAAAGAAAATGCACACGGGAAACAAAATGTAAGAAATAATGTAATATTTTAATTTTATGACGATTTTATTGAAAAATACTTGAGTTAAGTTTGAAAGTTTTTAATTGGATTCCCCCCTTTTTTTTTTCTTTCTCTTATTGATGCCAATATGTTGTCAATGTTTTCATTGAATTGCTTAGTGAGCAGGCAATAGTAGGCTGGCAAAAAACTAGTTGTTGTTTACGTATTTCCTTTTTTTTTTTTAGGCTGTGCTTATATAATTTATTGTTTGTTGGCCGTTGTAACTGTGTTCGCATGCAATTGTCGCATGTCTAACCATGAAATGCGAGACGATACGATCGCATAGAAAGCTTGAAAGACCAGAGAAAGAAACTCTTAGCATACTTAAAATAATGAAGACATCTCGGCAAAAAGTTGCTGCATTTTTTTGTGCAGAAAAAAGCAAAAAATAAATAAATAAAGGAAAACTTGAATTCTATGCTCCAGTTTAAATAAAAAAAAGTATAATTTTTACACAAAAAATGGCCGGATTTTTCGTAACATTTCATTTATTATTTAATGGTTTTCCAAGTTATAAAAAGTATTAAAAAATTCCTGTTCAAATACTCAACTGGGGCATTAAATCAATAGTCCACAAACGGTTAGATAAACTTTTCATTGAAAAGCGATCCTTTTTTATTAATTCAGTTGACGCAATTTAACGCTTGATCTACCCAATGCTGTCTGCTCTTCTTAGCAGAACAGTCTTTTAATAAAATTTATTGTAAATGTGTCATCAAAATTAATATTTATTGAGAAGAAATATTTTCCAAAGGCAATTGAAAAGATATTTTCACATGAGAAAATTCAATCTTCAAAATCTAAACGGGCGATGAATCCAATTTTACCACAAGCGTTTAAAGCCATCAACATCATTCCTTCTTCAACAATATTCTTTCTTAACGCTGTAAAGTTAAAGCATTCGTTACCACTCCATATCCAAACGATTGCTGGCCCGAGTAGATTTAAAGTAGCTACGAAGGCCTTTTATAATCTATGACCACATCTGGGTCTTCACTTTATTTCTTATATTGTACGGTATCCTCTGCCTTTGCTGTTGTTCACGACTGTGCCGACAGGCACTGTTTACCCTTGCTGACACATTAATTAATAATTATAGTAATGATTATTATTGTATGATTGAATTGTCGTTAATGGTTATTATTAGTAATTAGTAAATCGAACTAAACTAAACTACAATAACTTCCTTTTCCATTTCGATGAAAAAGACTCTGCAAAAAACAATCAAAACTAAAATTTGTCTTTCGAAGGAAACTCTTAGTACTATTTGTTATGAATTTTGTGCTCAGGGCGGGTCACGATTCCTATATTTTTTTATCCAAATCACCGAATGATGTCAAAACGTTTTCAACGCCCACAAATAGGCTTCAGAGAATCACAAAGTCCATGCATATTTAAGCAACATCAAATTTTAAATCGAGTTAAGCATGTCCGTCTGTTCGTCTGTCTAACGTCTATTGTAAACATGCTCCTAGGCGCGAAAATTACGTTATCGACTTCAAATTGAGCAGAAACATTAAGTTCTTGGACGTGGAATGGTGTTGAAAATGGCCAAAATTGGTCGGAGCACATGGCCACTGTACGATGTAAACTACTTGTACACTTGTGTTTTCAAAATATTATATTCGGTCATGACCGAATCTTTTATACCTATCACCGTTGTCCTAAAAAAAAAAGCTAAAAAAAGGAAAAGAACTACATGTTCATGCTTTGATAAAAACTATAACGTTTTCCAGTCTTGTGAAGACGTTTCATGAAATTCAGTAGCATGCATTCATGTGTTTTCGCTCTAAAAATTCCGATGCGAAGGACACATCGCATTCTTGCGTTTAATAAATTTGATGAAATGTTTAAAAACATTGAGGATAACCAATGACTAAAAAAGCATTTGCCTAAGGATGGAAAAAATCTTAAATTTCTTCCTGCTGTGGGCGCTCTACTGCCAATTCAAATTTAAAGTTGGCCCTTAAACCAAAGTCAGTATGTCAAGCTTCATTTTTGTATTAAAAGTGTTGCACAGTGTTACAAGTGGAACGATAGAATGTAGAATCCTTTTGTTGGTAAGTAAACAAAAAGACCAGCTATTTGTTCACGTTCGGGTTTTCAAATTGTGTGATTTGTCTGCAATTATCCCCAGTAGTTTTACAATAACCTATGAAGATACTGTGTGAAGTAGGTGGGAGTAAGTAAAAAAATTTGAAATTTGAAATGGCTTTAGATAATTTAGGCAAATTTGCCACGCCTTTTCATATTAAAACTAAACATAAATTTTCGTTGACGTCGGTTTTTTTCACCCAATGTTTATGAAGTCTCTACATACACCCAATAACAAGTCAAAGGTCATAACCATTCGCTTCATTTCTTTATATGCTTGCAAATTTTACATTTAAACGAACACTTTCTATGCTTTTTCCTTGTCTTTGAGTTTTGCGTGACTTGTACATATGCATCTTCTTGTCGCAAAAGTTCAAGCAAAGGTATTGTACGTAGTTTAAACACGGCTCAGATGGCATATTAAGTTTGCCAACTGTTTGCAACGCATATAACTTTAGTCATTCGAAAGATATGTGTTCTTAAGCAGTAGGAAACAAAGCGTCATTAAGACATTAACGAAGTTCTCACTGTTCGATAACTGATAGCGTTACCAGGATTACTTGCTTAAGATGATGACGAGCCTGTGTAGAAGTTCAACAAACTACCTTGGAATTCAATGCATGTCCCTTCGCCGAAGGATAAATAGCTTTATACTTGACAATGTTAGACATGTCGTGTTAAATGGAGAAAATATTGCGGGAGACGTGATGCAGACGAGGTGAATCATTAATATCGACGATAAAGTCGAACATTGTAAAGGTAAAGAGAAAGGGGTGCGAACTGTTATGTTATGGTTTGTTCCACCAAAAAGACTTATCCTTGTGGAAAGCTATCAACAACAATTGACATAAAAAACGGGCGCAATATTCCATACACCATGACAACATAGGTTTTCAGCATTACCAACATGTACATAGCCGAGTAGATAGGAAGCACAACTACCAAGTCTGGAGACCGTACTCTAATTATCACCGGTATGCGGCCACAGTTTTATCGATTAATCGGTAAGTGTTATACGTTTAGCATAACCTGGGCGCAAACTTTCCAGGCTGCAACGCAATCGCGTTCGTTCTCGCTGATCACAACGGGGACATTCCCTAAAAAAAAGATGTCTAAATATAGCCAAGCCCGTCCAGCAAACGTTAGTTCCCAACATTCCGGGGTGTGCCAGTCTACCGGAAACGTGTTGTTCTTCTGATATTGAACTCGAATGTCGCTAGAAAGAGGCGAGGAAAAAGTGCCTAGCGCTGGACAATATTCTCAACTTGGCTACAAAAGTTTTATTACAGTTATACAAAGAGTTGCTCACGCTTACAAGTTGTACAATAGCTTAACAGGTCTGCCATGCATTTCTACCTATCAGTAGTTTTCATAGTTTCAAAATCCTGGTTATACCTACAAACGTTCCGCACAGCTTTTACAATATCACGATAACTGCCTACAGACTGTATTGAAATGCTGCTTACGCTTCCGTATCACGTTATACTTTCTGAGTATTGCCATGTAGTTGCGAACACTTTTGATTTGCTTGTGCTTTGTAATCTTAAATGAAAAGAGAGTGTTGTAAGTCTCAAAACTCATGCTAACCCGAAAATTTGATTCTTTCATGTTTTTCTTTTTCCAGCTTTAAAGGGGAAAGAGAAATTCTACCATTGATTGTATTTGATTAATTGATTTTATATTAATGAAATTGAATTGTTTTCCTACGCGTTAACTAATGAAGAGACTATTCGCAATTATCCGGTTGTAGAAAGAAACGACTATGAGCCGTTTTAAAATTTAAGTAACAGTTTTTTCTTTCCAACTGATGTCTTATTGCGAAGAGAGTTGTGTTTAGCTATAAAAAGAAAAACATCAACTTTAAGATTTATAGCTTTTATGAGCTTTAAATCTACTTTTTTGCAAATTGCGAAAAAATAAATTTGTAAAAGTTACGACTTAAGTATTCATAAAATACTGGAGAGAAAAACAATAAGAGACCTCAATATAAAAAATTCATAATTAGCGGCAATCTACACCAAGCCAAAAATCAATACAGTAAGACAACGTGAAAGATAACTATTTAAAGAGGCAAGTCAATAAGGCGTTGTTAGCAGCGTTATCTACACACGCTTGGGCAATGTGCGAAGTGCTTTGGTAATCGTTAAACGTCAAAAGTTAAGTAGCTAAAGGCGTAACCAACGATATATTTATACTGTCCAATCGGATTTTCAGTCAGTCAGCCAGTCAGTCAGTGAGTCACTCACTCGTACGGTATCATGTCAATCATTCATTCATTCCAAATCGTTCACTTACTACGCTGTCTTTCTTATATTTAAAAGGAAAAAAATAATAAAACAAAAAGTGAACGCGCGTCTGCTGTAAAACTTTGCCGTTTAGCTTACAAAATCCTACCGTACAGAACATTAATTATGACGAATATACATATATATGTATATGTATATTCGTCATAAACATGAACATTAATTATGACGAATATACATATATATGTATATGTATGTATATATATGCGTGTTGGTTTTACTTTATAATTGACTGTGGAGACTATTAACAGCGCTTATGTAATAGATTTATGAAAATTTTATGCCAATTATATGAAGTTTTTATTTTCATTGAGGAGATTTATATATGTATTGATTAGCATTTAACTGATATTCACATTAATAAAAAAACTTTATCTTTATACTTATATTACATTATTCGCTTTATTCGCTATATTCAATTTGACAAATATTTTTACATAACGCACATTGCAATATATAAAGGCATTACACATATATATATATATATATATAAGAAAAAAACGATTTAATCTCAGAAGAACATAACATTTTTATATTTCTTCTGCTTACTAGTAACATCATAATTAATTTAACCAGAACAAATTTTAAGACCAAGGCTTAAAGCACTACCATCTAAATGTTAGCAGCATAAGTTTGTTTCTTATTAAGAATTTTATAACAAGTAAGTAAATTTGAAACCGGAATGTGCCCTTAAACAGACATAGCTGTCATCGTTGGCGCCATTTCTTTGTTAGCATCTGACAAAAATTCATAGGTTAATCGAGGCGCATCTTCCACATCGACCTTGAGACCACGTCACAGTTGCAAGGAGAGGCTTCTCTGTATTTTTGTTTGGTTTGTTAAAGTCTGTTGAAAGGGTTAATACCAGACGGTACTAACAATAACTATGACGGATTGCTATTCAAAACGAGGCGAGAACAAAAAAAAAACCCTCAAAGGCACTTTCTTACGTATCATCCGTCCATCCATCAACATTGTAAAACCGATTTGCTGTACTCAATTGCGACCGGCTATGTCCATGTCACCCGAGTGCTTACGATTGCCACTTATTTGTACCGATAAGTCGTGCACTCATTAGTTCGTACGGAAAACGACGAAAGTTAATATCTTTAAAAGCGTGGCGCTTGCAAATTTGTCATGCAGGTGATAAAAATGTATATCTAGTGATGGACAAGCTTCGAATCAAATATTTTTTATAATTTTCATGCAATAGACGCCTATGTTGTCTGCAAAAATTCCGGTTTTGTAGTTACTTACTTATGCAGAATACTAAAAGCTCTCCGATATCAGCAAAAATGCCAAAAAAAGAAAAGGAAACTTGTATGAATAAAAAACATTACGTAATGCGTGTCTTACGAGTCTACGTAAATGCAAGTTTTAATTTACACAACTGTCTCACAGATGCTACCACCAAATCGCATAAAATTATATTCTCAGGTGTCGTTAATGGTTTCTAGCGCTATATTCTAATCAAATATCGAGCATTTATGCCTAACGTTAGGTAAATGATAAAATATATCTCTCTTTCATTATTTCAATAACGAATTCTTACAACACACATGACTGTTTGTAGCTTCTATGAAATCCAGCTGGTATGCACCGATAAATGCATTCTACAAAACGATTTAGAAAAGCTTTATGTATAAATTGTGGTAACAGTCTCAGCAATCTTTAAATGCGATTAAATAGTTAAAACTCTTGTCTAGTGCAGATGTCGGCAAGCTTAATGACCTTGGGAAAAGGGTCGTATTTCAAAGGGAGTATTTTTACACGCATGGCAGAGTTCGAAATAATTCTTATTTAGGGGCAATTTTATTAAAACTTTATAACGGAAGAGGAATGAAAATTGTGGTGATGCAGTGACCAGAATGTTTTTTATTGTTAATCTTATAAAAATTAAGTCTTGGTGGGATGTAAATTATGCAATTTTGTAGTCATTACTCATCAATTTTAAAAATTTCAGAACTTTCGAATATCGGTAAAGCCTGTGTGCGTTTTAAAAAGGAGAAACGCAACAACAAAGATACGGAACACAATCGTCATATGCAATATTTTTGGATATTTCACGCGTACCCAACTTTGCGGACTCCTGTTATACTATTACCTACTACTAATAAATGAAACAGCTTGACCGACCATAAAGAAGTCATTTATTAGCTGTAAATCTATTTCCTATTAAAACAAGAGAACACAAGAAGTGCACTGTTACATAGTAGCGCCTTTAACAGTTTTGCAGTGTGCTACCGGCCATATATATAAGCTTTGTTAAGTCATAAGAAAAACATACTCTTTATTGCAACCATAGACACGTAAATAGTCCAAATCTAAATTTAAACTCTAATTACTCTTTTTCCCTCCAAAGCATTAGTTTGTTGCGAGGATTCCGTGGAACGTACAATTGCATAATTTTTGTACGAATGTGGGTTAAAAGCAAGACGCCCCTGAACTAACATATATAGATGATTAGGTATCTAAGTACTTCATACGATCTCTGAAGCTTTCTATGCTATTGCAAACAATTTACCAAAATGAATATCTATGATTTAATTACATCTGGCTGTGAAACGTCCGTTCTTAACAAGCTCCTCGTCGCAAAAATTAAAACATCGTCTGCAAATTTGTCAAAAATATTAAAAATTCCTGCACGCAGAATGATACGAAAATGGGAAAAATCGGTGAAACCACCCGAGAATAACTCGTCACACCAAGCTTAGAACAACCCTGTGTTGACAAGAAGAGGGAGTCACCTATAAATGATGATTAGAATAGAAATTTCTCTTTTTTTTCGTTTTGTTTTTTGTTGAGTCTTTGTTAGGATAAAAGTGGTTGAATGAAAAATCGAGACGAGGTTAAATATAATTTCTTTATTTGTTATACTCATCATCGAAGAATGGGGGATATATTTATTTTGTCAAAACGTATGCAACGTCCAGAAGGAAGCTAAAATATATACATTATTGATGAGCATTTAAACCGATTAAAGCATGTCCCTCCGTCAGTCTTTCCGTCTGTATGTCTGTGCGATATATGTAGTACACATTCTCCTGGTCGCAAAAATAAAGCAATCGTCTTCAAACTTGTCCGAAAGATTCTAAGCTCTTTGCATTGAAATTGGGCCAAAGCGGTCAAAAACACGGTGCAGTATAATGTGGGATAACCTCTGCTTTCAAACATAAAAAAAAAATTAGATTTTTGCTCAAAAATGTGCATTTATATTATATATGGATGATCCTACAGCCTCTGCAAAAGATCGCCTACGCCCACGTTATAATATAGATCGCGCAAACTTATTTTTTCCTTTCTATAGTCTTTCTTAGGATATGATTTTCTTACTTGTTATTGTACACGATTGTGTGCTTCAATTTTTCAAGCACTTTTTGATATAGCTTTTTTTATGATATTAAAATATCACGTAACACAATAGGTCTACGGTCTGACGCATATATGACAACGTCGTTGGCAGATCCGCGTGACTTCTGGATAGAAAGCAGTGACTTGTAAACTAACTCCCAGAACCTCATGAAATTTTCACAGGTGTCGTTTGAACAGAGAACGGTGGTACCATATATGTCTGAAACCGGGAACTTATTGAGTGATGTGGTTGGTATACTTTAAAATAACAGTATATTTTTTGCCTTTCTTTACATATCTTTTAAAAAGTGTTCAGAGCTTATTATCAATGTGAAATATGTGCTATTTGCGTGCACATGTTTGTATATTCATTCCCTGTCTTTATAGATTGTTATGGGCATTAAAAAATGTTAGTCGGAGCTTAAAATGATTATTAATTACATGAAAGCAAAGATCATACAATAAATTTCAAATGCTCCAGATTTTATAAACTCTAAGTGAACGAACCCGATACCCAATTAACGAACACACAGTTAAATTTGATTTATAAAAGAATTCTTGAATGAAAACTAACCATCAATTTAAGCTGCAATCAAAACATTCCAGCGAATTCCGCTTAAATATAGCCTTCAATAGCATTTTCCATTTCTAAAGATGAATAACTATGCGTAATTTGTTTCAATCACATGTTTGGACAGTGAAAAGAATACTTTGATAAATGTCTATAGGCGGGCAACTATCAATCATACAAACGCATATGAATGAATAGCTTAAGTCATTGTCGGCATTAATAGATTTTTGATGGATATTAGTGAGAGCATTTTGTTGTGTTACTTTAAGAAGGAAAAGATTTGTTTTCTTGTTTAACCACTTACCATACACACACACATGTAAGATTAATTGTACCACTCTTACTTTCATTGATGTCGAACGAAACCGAAAATGAAAATGAAAACTAAAAATTATATAGATTTGAACGAAAACTGAAGAGGTAGTTAGTGTTAATGTAATAAAACCTGTTAAGGAGTGAAGGTCAAGAAAAAAGTTCAAATTTCGTTTACATTTCAACAATTTGTTTAAAGTGAATATATGTAAATAATAAGCTTTAGGCTTCGGCTAAGAAAATTACCGCAAACTCTCACTTGCCGTCATTGAAGTTACTTTACGTGACGATTTTCCTTTGTCTGCAAGTAAAGTATCTTTAAAATAAATTTCGAGTAAATTTATGCAAAATGTTAATCACACAAACATACTCACGTAGGCATGTGTGCAGATGACGAACACAATAAATTCAGACAGAAACGAGCAAGCAAGTAAGTAAGCAAGGAAGGGGTGCATAGAAAGAAGCTCTAATGGGCTACAATGTTTCGTTGATTGCCAGACATTAATGAAAGACGAAAATTGTTAAACCGAACAGCAGCATGTAGCTAAACATGCAGCTTAACATGCAAACCAACAACTTGTAACACTTTAAAGAAATGCAACTGTTATCTAAATATAAAAAGCAAGGAACAACAAAGAAAGCAAAGAAAAAAAAATTGAAAAAAAAACAATAAAAGAACAAGTATTATAAGTAACCGACCAACCAGCCAACTCCTTGGCTGACTTATAGATAGACAGACATAGATGCCAAGTGCCAACCCACTGGGACCTAACGCCAAACTGATTGACTACACAATTTCGTGTTTACGACTCTATGGTTAGCTGAAAAGAAGCTCAGAATCTGAAATATAAAAAAAAGAAAAGAAGAGGAAAACTTTAGCAAAATCTTTCTTATTGCTGCTGCAGTATTTACTGCTGCTGTTGCTGCTGCTTCTTGTTGTATACATTTTTTTTTGTTTCGATAATTTCAATGCTCGCCTCTGTTTACTTGCTCACGTAATTACCAGTCATTGCCAAACGAATGGACGGACACGCGTTAGCACCAATGTTGATGTATGTTTTTGCTTTTGCTTTTGCGTTTGTTTTTGTTTTTGCTTTTATTTCTATTTCCTTTTGTAAAAATTCCAAAGATAACTGCAGCGCACTATTATAGTTAAATGGCTACACGATGTAAGCGAGACACCAGTGAACGAAAACTTTCTGCAATTTATTACCAAAGCAGTAAGTAATAAACCAAAGGCAATAAAAGCAAAAAAGACAAAAAGACGCGTGCACACACACATACATACAAATGTGTATGTGTGTGCTTATACGATATGAACGTTGACACTTCAGATGATTTTTTAAAAAACATACTTTATTTAATTGTGATCTTATGAACATTTAATTATTGAATGTTTATGTGTGCATGCGCGTCCATATTATTATGACAATCATCTTATAAAGTCAAATAACGGTAATTTTACATTTATGTCACATTAAAGTTTTACAATCATTTATCGTTTTTTAATTTTCCTATTTTTTTATTTTGACGTATTTTTCATCAATTTATGTTAAGTCGTTTTTGCTTTTCTATGTTACGGTCTGTGAGCTGATTTGTCTTCTAGTGCGAATATTATCGTAAATTTTGACAGAACTGATCATTTCTCAAATACACCCAAACGAAAAGTTTTCAGTTTTACGTTCAATGTAAGCTTTTGCCATACCCTCCTGTAGAATGCTGGAACAATAGTTCAAGAAACTAAAGAGAAAGTTAAAATCATATTGATACGACCTTTTGCCAATGCCACGTCGAGCCATGATGTGGCATTCAAAAATATGTTGTTATTTAAAGAAGCCACAATTGCAACCAATATTACATTGACATTTATCTACACACTATCTGGCAGTTGGATACGTTTATGCCGAGTCCAAAAAGCATATCAACTATACGTTACATATACATAACTATACTGCTTATTACGACCACATTTGCTCAGTAAATGTTTTCACCACTTTTACTTTAGAATTACTGGCTAAGCATGTACCACGCTCAACTTTCTTGGTTTTAGATAGGTATCCATTATGACTTTTAATACGTTTCCTGCCATGTGTACCGTTTTCAGTGCACGCGAAGATGAATTTGCACGTCAAGCTTGGATGTTAGAAACAAAAAATTAATTTGTTGTCACTATTTTTTAAAACGTCTGCCGAGAACGGGACAAGTTTCATAAGCAGCAGGCAACAGGGTCTTACGCTTGATTCTGTCGCAACTATTTTTACTTTTCGAATAATTCAAGTTCGAATCAAGAGTCTTTGGAAGCTCCTGCCATACCTTTCGTTCATTACTAGTTACTTTTTCTCAAAACCTTTTTTTTCGCAATCAACTTTGCAAGCCTCTTCTTCTAATTAGTCTTCGAACGTAGATTTTTTCTTTGAAAGCACTTCATTTTACAAGTCAGTGTATGGTGTAGATTTTAGCGAAGGATTCAAAGTTTCCTTTTTTTCTTTCAAATCTTTCCTTTAACTGTAAGTCATCTGTTAACAGAAGGAATTCGATTTTTTGAGTTTAAATGAGGCTATAACGATTTAAGCTGCTCATCGCAAGGATACTTTTCTCCAAGTGGTAATTCCAAAAACCCCCGTCAGCGGGTGAATTTTTCAAATTTTTAAAAGAAAATTTCAGGAAATATTGTTTTATTTGGTTAGAAAACTTAGTACAAGGGTATCTTAAGCTTTTGCGGATGCAACACGCACACGGACATGAGCTAAACCCATCTTTTATTATTGGGATTCACTTTCTCAGTCGGTTTAAGCTTGTCTGTCCGTCTGTGCGTCTTGCTTTTTTCTCTTCAACCTTGATGAAATTTGGTATATTGAGGTGTTTTGACCCAATGACGACCGCTATTGAAAATGTTTCGGATCGGATGACTTTTCCGATCGTTTCTCACAGACAGTCGCATTTTCAAAAGTCGTTATAGGAGCAACTATAGTGTATTGTAGGGTATTTAATGATTGGCGCGCAAGCCACTGTGGCGCGATTACTTATTTTATTATATTAAAAACGTATGAGAGCAAATATGCTTTTTTGCAGGTTCAACATCAAATCAAGCCCTTAACGATATTGTTTCAAAGGAGATCGAGTTGTTTCGGCCGACAAGGTAAATTTACGTGCGAGATTCTTTCAAGCAATGTTTTAAAAGCTCCTGACATATTTTTGTTTCTCACTTGTCTTACAGTCACATTTTTCTATTTTAACTAACAAATTTTCTAGCGACTAAGCAATAGCTATGGCCTTAAGGCTTATAGCACAAAAGCATGAATTTAACGACCTTACAAGCTTACTCTGCGCATGTGCGGTTTTTTATGATCCGTACTTATTTATATTTAATTTTCTTTACTGCCCTGTTTGACATTTTTATGAATTATTGTTGCATTGTTGGATTGCACCAGGCAATCAGGTCCAAACAATGTGAAAGTACTGCACATGCAGTGCTGGGTCAACAAGAGGAGCCAAAAAAGTTTTTCATTACTTATCGATAGCTGCGCTTTAGGAAAAAAAAAAAAGCAAAAAATGTCATCATACTCTCACCTGCTTTGAGATGATGAGATTGTTTTGACAACACTTTGTTGTTGTTGTTGTTTTCTTTTGCTAAATTATATTTATTACCTTTTGAGATAATTACATGCCTTGCGTAGGGCTACAATTTTCATTATGCTCATTTTAGCAGGCGAATTTATCTCTGCGTAGAAAATTAGAAAAATAACAAATTGATATAATAAGACCCTGTCATAATAAAGCAAGATTTCACTATGGATGTGTATACAATGTAATATATATATATTTTCTTCTCTTCTAACAACATTATTAAGATGTTAGTTAGTTGGGTCAGAAAACTTAAAATTATCTTCTAATGTATAAAATAAATTATACTGTAATGCAAGCGTAAGCACTGACTGCCCTACATTTAACACCAGTTTTTAAAGCAAATGCACTGTTAGACAGTGAGTAGATGATCATGTCTTAAGACTAGCCAACCCAGTCAGACGTTAAATGCATTAAACCATGAAAAAATGACATTGCAGCAGAAGGTTAAGTAGGTGTTTAGAAATTTTTTAGAAAACTTTTTTTCTAAGTATGCGACGTTCTTTTCCTATTTTCTTAAGAACTGTTCAGACTAAAATTGTTGGAAAGCTTTTCTATATATAAATAAATTTTGTTAGTAAATTGTAGACAACAGCAATCGTGCTAAAGTAAGCGGAACTGTATGGTGTTGCAAAACAACTTGAGTTTCTAGAAAACTTGGTCAGGAAAAAATTAAAAAAAGGAAAATCCGCAGAAACTTGTCTTTTAAAATATATCGAAATAATTTTAAGTGAAATAATGAAATTTCTCAGCTTAGAGTAAACATTGTATCTATCTATCGACAATAAATAAATTCGTTTAACAAGCGTCTTAAAAGCGGATTCAAATCTGAGTGTGACAGATATACACAGTCGGCAAACACATAACCAATTACCGCTTGGCCATGCTTCCATTAGCCTGCGTTCTCTTTCTTCACTTCTTTCTGACCGTCGCACATAGTGCACACACAAAGGACATACTCTGAGTGATTGGTCTTATTTAAAAAAAAAACATAAACCATGGTAAAGTCAATGACGATTGCGCCGTAATTCGAGCAAAATAATCTTGCAACGCATGAATTACGGGATATGCGTTATATGAATCGAATCAATGCACTTTGAAAAGAGGCAAAAGTAATTCCACGCAAACTACGTCTGACGTCCCTTGTTCCTAACGGTGCTTGTTAGCAGTTAGCCTCATAATACACCACGATGCTCCATGACACGTGACAATAGTAGGAGAAGCATGTCCTGAGAATTTCCTTAGAAGGTCCTTGTGAACTGTAATACAATTTGCCTGATTTTCGGACTAAATCTATCGAGAATGATAAGGAATTTTGTTCTTTTAGACAAAATCTTGACGTAATCATGTAATCATGACTTAAACAAATAGGTCAACGGGCAGTAGCAATTATTAGAAATCGATGCCAATATCTACACTTATTAAAAATATGTACTTTATGAAGAGCTCGGCAGATTACAAAAATATTCTATTCACAGTTTTTTCGACACCGCTAGAGCGCTAAATACATCTTCCCGCTTTGCTGGGCAATATTATTAATGGGATTATTAATATTGTTGGGGAATAAGCTCATTTTATCAATGACTTTTCCATGTCTATGGGCATTTGGACAAATCTTGCTACAACTGCTTGGGTTCGTCTTATATTAAAAATGAATATGATTTCAGACACATTCTATCTAAGATATCTCTCTCATGTAATTTTCCAGGATAAATGATTTCAAATATAAGTAGAAACACTATAGTGGGCCGCGATTTATCATTAAATACTCAAAAAACCACTTGGCTTAATCCAATTACACGTACAACGACTTGAAAAGCGGTCTGATAGAAATCATTTTCAGTAGCGATCTGTAGGTTGAATACATGAAAATAAGACAGACAGACGAGCTTAGTTCGACGCAGAAGGTGACTCTGAATTGATTGGTACAATAAAGGCGGGTCCCTCTCAACTTCTTCTGAGTATTGCATACACCCACAAAAACTTAATATGCCGTTGTACCATTGCATGTGTTTGTGCTGCAGCACAATATTTCCCCTTTTTAAGATCCGATTTAAAGACATGTTATCCTGTCCGCCACCTGTAACATATAAATTTCAAATGTTATTATACGCTGTATACAGTGTATGATGGATCCCACGAAGATCATCATTCATTTCTTTATAGCTGCGAAGCAGAAGAAGTCAAATTTATTTTCAAAATACTATATCTACATATGGAAGGAATGGTTAGTTGCAAGCAGTAAGCGCCATTACAAATGATGTCTATAGATTTATTTAAATTCCTGAACATAAATCACAATTCATTGACTAACATCAACATTTCGTAGTATTTTATTTAACATTTACGTTTTCCTCTGCAAAACTTTAGCAAAATAAAGTTGAAAATGGCCACAATTCTAGAAGCGTTTATATGTATTATGTATGTGTATGGATGCAAATTTGGAAACTTGTTCATGAACCATCCACAGAAAAGGTAGAAAATATTGATCATCATCTTTGAGTTACGGAATAACTTCTTCTTAAAGAGTTCGTGCGGTCAGGTTCATCATATTTATTTTTTGGGTATTTCCGTCGAAAAACAAGAATAAAAAAAAGAAAGAAACAAGAATTACGTACGTTTTAATAACATTTGTTCTTTTCTTTTTTCTTTTTCGAGGCATCGCATCCCAGTTTCGTTTCGTATTCATTCTTATTTTACGGATTCTTTTTGTACGCAACTGAGTGAGTGAGGTTGTTCCGACCACCACAGCTATAAATTTTTCAATGACGTTTTACATTATTATGCAATCAACTAAATAAACGGTTTTTTCCAACAACAACAATGCCAATACCAATAATAAAAGGAGAGCCAGCATAAAATGTAAATTTTTATATCCATAAACACTCACGCAAACACATACAGCATACCTGTAATCCGTTACAATTTGCGGAGATGCTTTCGTATCCAGCTGGGTGGGAAAAAGGCAGCAAAAAATGAAAAAAGAGAAACATTCACACACATCTGCACACACATGCATCTGTATTGCAAATATTAAGAAAGTTTAGCTATTTTTAAAATCAACTTTGTAAGAACGCTCAGTATGTTAGGCATGTGAGAGTATGTATGTATGTACGTATGTATTGTGTGACTGACAAATGCTTTCAATAAGTCAAACTATTCTCGAATCAACGACAAAGAATTGAACACGGTCAACGATAACGGCAAACAAACAAACCAACCAACAAACAAACAAACACAATTGCAGATGTAACAACTGTGGCATTTTTCGATTTTAAATTCTTTTAATTAACTTGATATAGAAACCAGTTTCGACAGACGACAACTTCTTGAGAATTCATTACAACAAGACTTAGGCAACTTTGCATGTTTGCTAAAGTTCAATAGATTGATCCACTAAACTGGTTTCGAAATTACTAGGTTCCATTTCTTAATTGAGTGTTAATATCAAGACGAAGTTGTTTGTTTGCCGTTTTCATGAAATTTATTCGTTTACTTGTAATAAATTTTGCACGAAATCCGTTGGGCGTTTTAGTTGTAATAACGCTATTAATTTGGAAACAAACTGGAATTCGAAATATGAAACCACAAATTAATCGAATTGACCTACTCTAAGGTGAACATGTTAAGTGCGCACCACTCAAGCTACGTCCCGTAAGATTTTATTAAAGATATTTTCATATCCTATAAAATTTGTGGTATGAGGATTTTTGCGGATGTGTACCAGAAGGACTTGAAATAGACCCATCTTTTGTTGCACCATTCTTGTCTGTCTGTCTGTTCATTTTGTATTCTTATATTTAACCTACAGGTTGTAATTTTTGAGATATTTTTATGGTATTGCGTACAGCGACGTGTTTCTGCCCAAGGACGAAATCTATAGGTCGGGTGGAACTATTTTTTCGACCACGTCCTACGCAAAGCTTTGTTTTCAAAAGAAGAATGTGGAATTAAATTCAAAATTAACTAGCAAAGGCAACCAATTGCTCTGTAAACGATCTAACAGGGCTTTGTTAAGAAGTTAGGATTCCCATATGGTTGGACGTAAAAGCCTACTTCTTTTAAATTAGGAAACGGCAAATATTTTTCCTTCTCTACGAAAGTACTTTTCAAACAAAGTAAACGAATTCAGGTTCTTGTGTCTGAAACTATTTTCACCGAATTGCTGAAATCAAGCACAAAGCAAGAAACCAACCAAGTCAAATTTGAGGCACTAGGGCAACTAAACCAGGTAATTCCAACGCTTTTCACCTATATCACGTACTTATATTTGCAATAAAGGGCTACAAGCAGGCAGATACACACCTTCTCCAGCGCGTCCACGTAGAGGCCTCCCACCACTCAACTTCATAACGGATAGGAATAGGTATAAGAAACATCTATTATAGATATCGTATCAAATGCAGTTCATCGTAGTGTTAAGAAGGTGAAGGAGGCCTTCGTTCTTACTCCAAAACTTGCATGCATGGACAAGTAGTCGGAACAGCGATTCTGCTTATAGAATTAAGAAAAGTTAAGCGGCAAAATGAACAAGAATGGCACACTTTGCTTCATATTCAAACTTACTGAAGCACGAGGATCGTAAACCTGGACTTCCCACAAATTTACGTTAATTCGAAACCTTACAGAGAGGGCAATCAGAAAGTTGTGTGTGGAGATGAGTAAATTGGAGAATTTAGGCATAACTTCTTTGTACAAATTCATCAATTAAAGCACGTATTACAAAAGCTAATTTAAGGATCATCTTGCGCATGCTAAACGCTTATGTTATTTGAATGCGAGATCAATTTGCGCGTGCACTTGCTCGATTAATTCTATTTACAAGTTACACCACGCCTATCCTAGAGCGTTTATTGCTAAATATACTTATCTCCTAACATCAGGAGACTCGCTGGTATAGCGGTTTAGACAGAAAGCGATAAATTAGCCATATTGCAGGGGCACGTAAATAGTGTCTAAGAAGATTTCATCCTTCAACCCGTGTTGAAGGGAATCGTTTTGATGATAACACGAAATTTCATACAAAGGGTTACCTTCTATGATAGCTCACATATTGGAGGATACCGAAAACATCATGTGACGTGATCCGAATTTAGCAAACTTAATTTATTTCCCAAAAATTCTATTACTTTTCAGTTTCCGTTATAGACAACTAGAAATTGCACTTTCCCTTCATAGAAGAGCTTGCTTTCCATTACTATCGTGAACAGGTATTCATTATAAAACATTAACAAGTAGGCCTTTTTGGTATTTAGATATTTCCAGAGAATCCTTATATGCGGTGGTATAAATAGATAAAAAATAGATCTACGTGGTGCAAATTCGGTAAGGTTGACTTCGTTGTCAATTTGCTATTGTGGACCAATTTTCAGCAGGAAATTTTGAAAATTGGACCTTTTTGCCATATAAAGATATCGTCTTCGTAGGAACGGTTATATGAAAGGGCTATCCCCGCCAAACCAGATTTTTCATACCTATGCACAGCGAGTTTTGCGGAAAAATTTTGAAAATTGGAGAATGGGACGAAAAAGTGGATTGGTCCCAACAATTTTCAATAGGGTTCGTCCATGCGTCAAAGCATGGCAGTGCACCAAATTCCGTTAGAACATCTCAAAACTTGCTACCTGTGGGTTGAACACAAATTCACAGGCATCAGATGGACAAAGCAACAGAGACAGGCTTTTTCTGAATCGAGCGGTTTAATAAAAGGAGAGTTTAAATTTTTAAAAAACTTTTGTATAATGTGAGAAACGATTATATAAAATAAAATTTTTGAAAAACAGTATTTTTAAAAAAAAAAGTAGTTTTTTTAACTTTAATGTAAACAAAATATATCTTTGATACCTCGAAGCATAAACCCAAAATTACGCACACGAAACATGTCGGAGGTGAAAAATTGCTACGCATTTTACTACTGTTTTTTGGAGATGAAAGTAAACGTGAACTAAAAGATTCTCTAAAATGTTTCTCTTAACCTGCTAAAGCGAAAAAGTCTTTCGAACAAACTCCTGAGTTTATTTAAATGAGAAACAAAAGTAAAACTGCTTTTTAAAGGAATTTCTTGGTCTTAACTTGTTGCACCAAACCCTTGCAGCCGTAGTTTATTGAATGCCTGAAAAAGCAAAAACGAAAAAAGAAGAAGAATCTCAACTTGCTTCCGAATAACGATTAAAATTAAACGGTTTTTCGTGCTTGTGGTCAATCTTGAGCTTGCACTCCATCATCTTATTCAATTTAAAAAGCATTTGGTTTTAATGCCTATCTATTGGCTACCACGGCTGCTGCTGCTGCTTCTGATGTTATAGTTTTATGTTGCTCTTTTGTCAAGTTGCTGCTGTGGGGCGACACCAACAAAGGAGCTCATTAAATTGTGGTTAGCTGTGTTGCGATATGGACCTTATACAGATGAATCGAACAGCAGTATCCTCTAATGAGATTGTTATGTTTTAACTAAGACACAACAAATACAAAAAAAAAGGAAAACAAGAAAAGCGAAGGAAATCTACAAAGAAAGGAGTAGCAAAGACATTGATAGAGAGGTATGGCTACGCTCTCTACTACTCTACTTTAACCTCTTTTTCTCGCTGCAAAGGAAATTTATAAGAAATTGTTTTCAACAAATTCAACTCTTGCCTGATTACGGTTGTGCACACAGACGTCAACCTTATTTTTTTTTTTTTTCGTTGGAAATGCTATTGGATGCGATAACTGCACCAGAATTTCGCATAAATTAGAACAAAATTCTTACAAAACTGGTAACTACTGTTATATTTATGTTTGTACATACATGCAGTATATATATATATATAGCCAAGAGAGATACGGTCGTGGGGTAAAACCCAGTCAGATAGAAAACACACATATACGCATGCACACTAACACAAAGTATATGTTGAAATAAACTTTTCTGGATATCAACTCAATAAACTGGAAAAACTAAAGAGGAAGACAATGAGGCAAAAGAAAAATAAAATACAAAAATAAAAAAATAAATATAAAGATATATATGCAATAACAATAACACCAACAACAACGACAGCAATAGCAGCGGCAGCAGCAACCGAAGCAACAGCGATGGTAATAACCGTTGTTTTTAGTTGCTATTGGTGCATATTTATATTGATCTTGGCCGGCATGCGTCTGCATTTAAACGGGCCCGACAAGTGCCACAAATACACTAAAAATTGCAAACATGCTAACACACTTCTACACTTCTACTCTCAAATAAACACACATGTATTGTGTGCTTATAAACATGATTATTTACAACAGTTAGTTACACACTGTACACTAACAACACAAAATCTTATATATTCCGGTTAATATAAATGCAGATAATTTGCAGTTTGTGATTTTTATTATTATTTTTGTTGCTGTTGTTGTTGTTGTTGTTGTTGTTGATTTTATTTATATTTAACCCAATACACAAACATTTGAAATCTTGCATGTGTATTACCGTAAATAAGCGGCCTGCGCATCATATATACAATTTAGGAAAAAAACCAAAAAAAAGAACCCCACAATTATCTTAAGCTCTACGACTGTTTTATTGGATAACAACGTTGACAGGTTGTGATGCAGAAACAAGAAAACCCGATTTAATTGATTCAACGAACATCACGTACTAACATGTATATAAAATGTGAAGGAATATGTAGCAGCAACATTCCAAAACCAAGTTGAAGAAAAAAAATTTGTTTTTCTTTTCTTTTTTCAACATAAACGAACACAATACTAAAAATGTCCCCACAAATAGTATACACAATGACATATGTAGATCGTATAGATCATATGGAAGTTTATGTTATGTTGTTTTGTATTTTGTTGAACGCCTAGCGCTTTGACCCCCAGCATGAAAACAATCAGCAATTGCAACAAATAGGAAATTAATCGATTTTCATTGCCTCTTATGGCTTTTGTTTCGTTGTTATCATTGTTTACAATTTCTCAAGCAGAAAAGAGCAGCGACAAAAAAACGCATACTATTGAATTGCAATTAATCTGAACTGATGTATGGACACCCTTTTTCTCGAACTACCTACTACGACATTACAAGCCTTTAGGCTAATATAAGGGAATACCACACACAGCAATGGCCATACTTGAGTGTTAACAAAACCATAATCCATGTGTTATTGCTTATATAGTAATAAAATAGGCAAATAATGCATAGGGGACAGCATACGACTAGGGTTTTCTCACGAATACTTTATAGTAAATTTCCAAATACAGTGGGGTAGCTTTCTTGCGACATCGCGATATTCGGAAACACACTTAAGCAAGTTCGTGATATGTACACGAGCCCTACAAAGTGTATTATTCATCAACGTACAGATTGTCAGCGAGTCGGTCCGTCCCTCTACCTGCCTGCATGTGGTTAAGTCATTGTGAACTTAAATTTTTCCCAAAGCAAAAAGAGCAAATTTAGTAAATATAATCTTAATGTCCACATGGCCAAACTTAGTCCCAAATTTTAATTGTCAACATTTCTCAATTTAGATCTAACTCATTGTGATTGTGATCTTAAACCCTTAAGTAACCTTAATTCTTCCACTCCACTCTAGTCGAGTTAAGTTTATAAATCCGTTCACCAAACGAAACAATTAAATCATTTTACTGTCATGTACTGTGTGTGTGCCTCTATAAACCATAGTTACTTCTGTAAGAATTCTAAATGACATTAAAAGCTTGTGGAAGAATCTAATCCCATTGGTTACGAAAGTTCAGCTCAGTACGCACTGTCCGATTATCGCATGCACTCTACCAAACTTGCAGTGCAATGTGAATAGTAATAATAATAAAAAATAAAGATTATTCGATGGCTGTACTCCTCGCGTCAGTGCAAATGGAATTATAAAGAGTCTATTTTTTGGTAGGAAACGAATGCCCGCGGAAATTGATTCTTTATTTTCGGCAAATCCAAAATCTTGAAAACAAAGCAAATCAAAGTCTTTTTTATTGCTATTACTTTTGAAATCCGTCTACTTGGAAACCTTATCAATTTCTTTCACTGTCAAATTGAGTTCATTCCTCACTTTGGTCCACTCGTCATAAAGAAATACAAAATACAAAGAAAGAGCCGCTTTTTTGTCCTTTCATATATTTTTGACAAAAATAGTAAAATTTTCTTTGAAAAATTTTTTAAATTTTCTTTCATTTGCAGAAAGTTAGACAAATATGAACAAGTAAAAATACTACAGTGGACCAGGGTCCACTATTAAAAAATTCTAGACAATATTGCTTAATACAGTTATTCATAAAACGAATTTTTATATTAAGATGTTCTATGGGAGGCGTTCGAAAAAGTGGTCCAGTTCGAAGTATTTTCATTACCATTTGACCTTGGGCAAGAACGTGCCAGTGTCACTTACAATTACTTTCTGAATCGAACGGAATAATAAAAGTCAGGCTTATCTCAAGCCCTTTCCGGTGTTGTGTAAGACGTTTTTCTTTTCTGAAAATATACAAAATGTTTCAAGAAATATACAAACACTCACTCATGTCTTAGGGAAATTTTTGTTTTATTACTTATTTTGCAATTCCTTTTTTTTCATTTTCCATTTGGAGAAATTTTCAATAAAATATATATAGGGTTATGAAAAAAAAAAATGAAACAACATTATTCAAATACGTGGATCTTGAAACAATTTACAATCTGTGGACCCGATAGTTTTTCATTTCTAAAAAATTTACAAATTTTAAAGAATAATATTAAAACACTCACTCGCACCTTGAGAAAATTCGTTCGTTTCGTTATTCAAAACACCTCTTCTTTTTCACTTCTTTTAAACGACACATAACTTCATAGTACTATTCCTTATCGAGCGTAAGACCTTTTGAAAAGTTGCTCACGATGCAGTACGGCACTGTAATCGAAGAAAATAGTGAGCAACACGTTCAGATTTGACTGAGGTTACTTTTTCCGGTCTTGTTTTTTCTGGCCATTGATATAATTGGGGTTTGGTTTCAACGTCATAACCATACATTTATCTTTCGCCACTAGCTACGGCGCTTTAGAGCAAATCTGCATCGCCGTTGACGTTATACAACAGCCTCTGAGCGATGCCCATGCGACCTTTTTTTTGGCAACAATTTAGCAAACTCCTCTGCCACACATTTCATGCCCAAAATATCCAAAAAATTGAATAGCGTGAGCGAACCGATATACCGACATCCTCAAGCAGCGAATCGACGATTCTCCATAAGCATTTTCACCTTTTTCACCTTCTCTTTTTTGAACAAGCATGTAACGCACATAACTTTCTTCGAAACTCCAAACGTATTTGCACAAATCCTTTATACTCAGAAATCGTACTTACTGCTGAATTAATGCACACAAGGCGTACTTATTTGTTTATATGGTTAGGTTTGATTTCGAAAAATTGAATGCTGCCTAATGTGGGCAAGTACAAATAGCTTAAGTAAACAATGGCTTTGGGATGGCTATTATGGTATTGTATGTAAAAAAGCACAGGTTTTACATGCAGACTAAGTGGTCTGCTATTTAAGTATGCGTGAATAAAGTACTTAAGATTCGACCTAAATCTAATACATATAGAATATTGTCTCTGATTCCGTGCGTTACGAAAATGAAACAACGGAAACCACGAAAACAACGCACACTTGTAAGCAGTGTTCGATAGAATCGAAAGAGATCGCCTTATATGTCGCAAAATTAATAATGTTCGTAAGGTTTCTTACACAAGTCATTACAATAGACTGTGTATCGATACACATGTATGCCCACACGCATGTCTACAAATTTATTTTTTTAGGTTAACTTTTGTAAATCTGTTCTATGATGCACATAGTCTTACTCCAGATCAAGTCAAGCACACATTATAGTTTTTTTTCTTTTATTTGATTTTATTTCTGTGATTTTATTAAAGAACATATTTTTTACTTGTTTGCTCTCTTTTTCCCCGATGCCGAACTCAATGTCGGGTAGGAACACACGCATAGTTGTCATACGTAAGAACGTACAATTCATTGTTTTAAGAACTTACGGCATACATTTTAAGTTTATGTCTTTGTGTGAATAATCATGATACCATCGGTACATGCATTTGATTTCAGTTCATGTAACAAGCAGAAAAGGAGAGAAAAAAAAACCAAGAAATGACAGGGATTATTTGTCGTTACAGGACCCATAAATCAAACATGCACATGTGCAAAGAAATAACAACAAATAATAAATCGGTTTTAGTCGAATCTTCACGAACCACTATTTAAAAAAAATCAGGCGTCTTTCCCGCGCCGAGTTCATTCTTAACTTGAACGTTCAAATGGCTTGTGTTAGGTGCTTGTTGGTGTGAGTGTGATAAAAGGGCTTTGGCTGGAAAGTTTCACAAAATGGTTAAGATAGGAGAGACTCGGACGAAGCAAATACTGACCAATTTTACATTTGTGCTTCAACTTGAGCTTTTACGATTTCCAATTACAATTAAGTAACGCATGAACAAGGAAGATAGGAACGTAAAGGGAAAAGAAGAGCGCCAAGGAGATGAGCGTGCAACAAAACGGCTGATAAATGAATAAGAAGCAAATACATCGTTGGAGATGTGGAGGCCTATATGGGAAGACGGGCAGACGTAGAGTGATAGAGAAATTCAGGAACAGTGAGGAGGAACATTGGTTGTTGGAAAAGAGGTGGACAACAAATATTCGACGGAAGAGACGACCATGTAAAGCGACCATGGAGAAGAAACAAAAGTCGTGAAAAAGTCTTTCGAACAAACTCCTGAGTTTATTTAAATGAGAAACAAAAGTAAAACTGCTTTTTAAAGGAATTTCTTGGTCTTAACTTGTTGCACCAAACCCTTGCAGCCGTAGTTTATTGAGTGCCTGAAAAAGCAAAAACGAAAAAAGAAGAAGAATCTCAACTTGCTTCCGAATAACGATTAAAATTAAACGGTTTTTCGTGCTTGTGGTCAATCTTGAGCTTGCACTCATTGATAGACAAGAAGCTAAGAAGGAAAGGGCCGAGAACCGACTGCTAACTGTGACAAATACGTGAGGGACAGAATGGAAAAGCGCACATAAAGAAGGACGGACAAATAGGGATACTAAACAAAGAGGCAGAGACGATTGGGGGAATCGACTATAAACAATCCAACGAGCACGTAATAGGAGAGATGAAAGAGCACACCAAAGAAAGTGGAGAATGAAGACGGAAAGAACGGTATAGAAATATGGACGATAGCCAAACGAAAGAGTACATTGTGGGAGGGATAGAAAAGCTCGCAAAGGGAAGGACGATAGAATACGAACGGGGGTACAACCGATGGAGAAGGGGAACGGGCAACGACAAATGAAATTCAAATAATGAAGGGAAAGTTATAAACGAGTAAACGGAAAGGCATGTAAATGCAATGGAAGACGACAATGAAAAAATGTTTCAAATGCGACCAGTCCTAGCCAAGCATGCAAAGACGTACGCACAGACATCAAAAAATCAAACCAATGCTCCGCGATCAACATTCAAGATTATGTGTCCATTTTAAGTACGTTACCAACCAAGGGAAGAATTTATCAAATCCACATTCGGCGATGGTGCGCATAAAAATAACCATATTTGGATAGCAGAAGAACAACTTGTTGTCCAAATACAAACAAAGGTAGATTCGCTTCGAAATAGACTTGTAGAAAATATATGCAACGCACCAACGATAAGCCTTTCTGCGACTGACATTAACCAAAAATTTTTGTTTAATTTTTAAAATATTTCCCCAAAGGGGACCTCTCCAGCTGCCGCCTTTGCCATATATCGTGATTGTGGTGGTACTCATGTATACCTTTAAAAAATACACATTTATTTCAACTAAAACTTTTCTAAATTTTCTCCCTTGCGTGTTAAATCGTTGTTAATTTTGTCGAAATACACACATTTTTATTTCGTTATTTTAAACTATGCTTTTTCTATACAACAGATGCACTCATCCGTAAACTGACTCTATTGGCATGCACACTAATACACATACGTACGCTATTTATGACCACAATTTTACCATAAATTCTAATATATTTAATAAGCGAATCTCTTTGCTAGAAATATTCAAAGCCTGCGGTTATTAGAAGCTTTCGTTTTTTTTTGTTTTTTCGCTTCAAATCGAATCTTGAATACCCGTCACTTTAAGGTGTGAATCAACTTAAAAGTCAATTTACTTTTTTGTAAATTTAGCGCTAGCGAATAAACCTACGAGCACCATTGTGCTTTGCTGCTGCATTGTGATCTTGATCATGTTTTGAATAAGTGTATGCGGATTGTAATACAATTGAACCCGCCCACGTCCACAAGCACACTTACTTACAAAATTGACGGACACAAGGCAAGCGTATATAAGTGTATATAAGTGTACCAGTTGTATACAAAAATTTGGTGAATAAATTCAATATTGCTGCCGCATAGCAGAGTGGATAAGAGTCACGACTACCAAGTCGACGTTCGCGACTTCAAATATCAGCGCGATTTGACCGCACTTGGCGGTAGGTATAAAGATTGCTTAGTCGGTAGAGGGATAAAATTTACCGATTCGGCACACATTCAAGAAGCTGAGGCCACTCCCCCACTTCTTTCTTACCATCACCCTGTCACGCTTATAGCGGACGTCCCGTGTGCAATTATCATATTTAAAAGACAAAAGACAATAATTGTTTAGTTTAATTTGACGAAATAATTCAATCAGGTCGGTATAACATAACGAGTGCTACTAACAGAGTAGAGTACTACTTTGACTATAGAGTAGATTAGACTAGAGTACAAAATTGGTTTAGTTGAAATTTGCCTTGAAAAAGTAACACCTTTCCTCTTGATCCGAAGATCAAGTTTCTTGGTGGTTGTTTAAATCAAGCAGCTTGACTGATCAGCCATTTATAACCGAATGACCGTTAAACCTCGTTATAAATTCTAAATAAAGATAGAAGATGGAAATTAAAATTACATTAAAAGAGAACAGAGACCTAGGTTTGGTTTGAATCGAACCTTTTGATAAACGCCACTAGTTTGCGTATGATAAGTAAACGCAATTAGGATGACTTGATGTATCCTGCGCATCGTATGATGTAAATTGGGATTGAGTGCTTGATACAGATTTGTGTTAGAATGGAAATCTTTAGAGGCTGCTCCACACAATTTAGGAAAAAAGAAAAAATTCTACATTTTGTTTTTGCTGCAGACCAATGAAGTAATTTTCTCTATTTTTGAACTGAAAGCGACCATAGTGATGGGGCAGAGCTTGTGCTTAAGATTGTTACATTGTAACCTCAACACACCGGTAGATACACAAGCACAAGTATTCGCTTTGATCAAAGCCATGATTAGCAGTTAAGTCTTCCCGCACTTGTCGCTCTCTCTTCGACATTTGTTTATATAGTGGCACATCAGCTTCGTAATCGTTTTACTTGCCCTTTTCGATATTCGGACTAGAGATGGATCGTGTGTATTATTGTTCACATGTTATAACCTTACCTCACTATAGCGTTCATCAAACGTGTAGGTGATAATGTAGGCATTCGCGTTTGCTTCACCACTATTGAAATACTATCCGAGTATACCTACAACGGAAAAAAACTAAACAATAATGTAAACATAGTTAACTGTAATTTACAGGATCGTGTGAGAAGCTACACTTAATAATCTTTGAAAAGTTCATTTCGTTTATTCTTTATGCTAAGAAACTGACGTTATTTGTTTGTAGAAAAATGTAAAAACAAATACAACAAATACACCTTATACTAATACTAGTAAGACGGAATATACTTATTTAGTGAGATTGCATTTATTTTAAGGGACTCCCAATAGACGACGTAACTAGTTCTATATCGTGTTGTCTACACTTTTCTATTGGAAAAGGTCTTCTTTTCATTATAGTTTTACCGTAGTTTGCCGACATAAGCAGTGCTAGCTGAGTTGGACAGCATGCTAGGTGTTTGTTACGTCGACATCATATCTTTAGTAATTGGAAAATCTATAGTAGTGCAATTTTTATTGCTCTCTACTTTATTTGATGACCTGGCTTTATTTCTGTTCAAATTCACAAAAGGAGCTTAAAGTGGCTGAAAATATTGTCTTCAAACTTTAAACAGCAGTAAAAGTTATGGAGATGAAGAGTAGACGCGGACAACATGGTTCTTTAGGGTACGATTCTGTTGAATAAGTGGAGTTCTGTGCGCAAAGAAGGGTTGAACTCGAAAATCATTACTATTTCATGACAATGTTTAATACGGATAACGAAGAGTGAGAAGTGTAAAATCCAATATCCCTGATGCCTGAAACTCTGATCAGACGAATCACTGACATCGAAGTAAAAGCACGATATCACCGGGCAAATAAGTGATTGCAATGGAAAAAAACAAAACGATCGATAGAAGACTCTAGCAACTAACGCAACTATGCAAAGAAAACAACATACCAAAAGTCAAACTTAACTCAAATAGGTTTAGAAGCCCTGCGCTGGGATAAGATACGGATATCGCTCCATCTACTTAACGCTCATATCAGTCGATGACCTGTTATCTGTCTGAGTAGTACTTCGATTGTTGCCAAAATCCCCAACAATTAGACCCTGCGTGGAGAGACAGAACGTGTAGTGATTTATGTAGAATAATTCCTTGAATAACTTCTGCTTACCTTTGCCTTATACCAAAAAACGGTAACGAATTACTTCTGCACGCTATAAACAATATTACGTGTGAGGAAATGTATTGGTAATAAGCTTTTTTTGACGAAAATCGAAGAAAACCCATCTTTGATAAAAAACTGGTACGTTATGATGACGTCTCACTGCCAAAAGTAACGATTAGAAAATAGCCAACTTCAATATCGACCGTGAAGTCACGGCCTCAGAGTTACTGAAGAACATCGCAATCAAGTCTTGTCACATGTCCGTTAATGGCATTGACATGTACCAAGTATCTAAGCTTAACGTCTCTGCCGAAAGCCACAGATTCAAAAGCAGAAGGAATGCTTTCAAATGCTCCTCACCTTATTTACTTTTCATAGGTAAAAAGTTTCTCTGCCCAAAGCCAAGTTCACTGAATATTTTAAAACTTTATTTAAAATTTCCTTAACGCCATAAAACGTTACAAAAAAAAAAAACCAAACACTAAAAACGAACTAAGAAAATAAAAATTAAACAATTAAACACTAAGCCTATTACAGTCATGCTAGCGGAAAAGATAAAGATTTCGAAATATAAAGACCAGAAGCAATAATTTCTTGCACTAAGAAAATCAAGAGGAAGCAAGAAACTAAACCAAAAATAGGAAAAACTTGAAAGAAATAATAGCAAGTGAGCCAATGGCTTGCAACAAGTTGAAGGTTTACTTAGGAATTGAGACTTGAAACTTTATGCCCCAAGTTTATGGCTTGTGGCAACTATCGCCACACAATGACATTGTTTTACAAACTCATAATTAAATGTTCACATTGTACGATACGTCTGTCTGCTACTAGCGTATGTGCGAATAAGTGAGTGAATGAGTGAGCGAATGAGTGAGTGACGGAAAGATTGCATTTAATGCTACAGACGTGCAAGTCAGGAAAATCCAACGCACATACATGTAATACCATAGACTAAAACTGTGCAATGAGTAGCCATTCAACGTTGAACGGTACCGTTGTGGCATTAAGTGCAAACAAAAAAGTACTTACTTGATGGTTATTGCGGCAGTTAAAGCATGAAATATGTATTAAGTTAAGTGGTCACCGTAGGTTTTGGTTAAAGATATTCGGTCATGCATTAAAAGTTTCACCTTATTTGGTGTAAAATAATTCTTTAATTATAACCAGTTTGGAACGTAGCAACAAACGTGGACATACGGAACGAACACACGCACATGCGAAAGTTGTTTCAATACAAATAACAATAGCAACAACAACGAATATGGTAAAGCCACATTGTTATTATATTTGTTTTTCCAGATAACCGATGATCATGTTAATGGTTAAGATGTTTAAATCACTTTCCAAGTAATAAACTGTAAACAAAATGTTTGCTTAAGAAATAGTAGCGATGGTCAACAAGAAAGCAAGCGCACGAATAGATCGATCGTTGCCTATGCAAGTTAAAACATTGAAAATGTAAATGTATGCGTATACATGTATATCGAACATCTTTACAAATATTGAAAAACGCATATAAAGCGATGGCAATTATTGACAACTGCTGCCTACAGTTAGTTCGAAATATCTCCTGTAACATATAAATCCGAGAATTCAACGTATGCTGTAGAATGTTAGAACGCCTTTATATGTTTGCCATAATCACTAAGCATACTATATATGTGCTTACGTATGTGTGTTTGCGTGTATATGTGTGTGTGTGTGTACATTCACCAGTTATATACGCCATACTATGCACTAATCTATTTATTTTTCTTACGATTCAATCGCTACAACGCTTCCTTATCCCTATCTTCACTCTCACGATTTATGTTTGTACAATGCTTCGTCCAATTGGCAGCAAAGTGTTTTTAAAGTACTTGTTCGTAGGTTTTTCTTTTTTATTGATATTTCTATAGGCAAGTAAGTAAATAAAAGCAGTTCAACAACAACAATAAGAGCAACATCAATGCACTGCGTTAACTGCATTATATAGCACCTAATACAGGCAGTTACAGCGACTTAAGTATTTCATACTAATGGAAAACTTTTTCAAAAGTCTTGACTGAAACCGTTTTTTTTTTTTGTTTTTTTTTTTTTTTTCTATCATTGGGCTCAGCTGTCTGCTGCAATTATTTTATGACAGCCTAAAGTCAATGAGGTGTGAATACAAGATCACCACTACGTAACGCCTCTTTAAATATGAGTGTAATCTTTCATCTCACTTTATTGTATTGTACCAACAACCAAGTACCTATACAATTGACTTATAGGCAAGTATGAGAACGCCATGAGTTGCACAAAAGTGGTCCACTTTTCCTGACAACATTTTTCTTTCTAGTTTTGTTTACTATGCTTTATTGATACATATCATATGACAGGCTGTCGATTTGTATTGAAGTAAATAAATTGAAGAAGAAATGCTAAAAAATAATATCGGACTGTTCCACATTAGCTTATCTTAGATTTGGATTTTAGCATAATGTCTATCAGATTAATGCGAATTTAATTGATTGTTATTATATCAAAGGAAAATGCACGGTAGCGATAATAAAGGCGGAGTTTTTGGTATGTTAAGATTTCTTAAACAGTCTTTTCAACTTTTTCACTGCACTTTCACCCTAAAAGAGGAAAAAAATTCAATGGAATTTTATTTAAAAAGCTTAATACAATATGTGATGGGTACCCTTTGTTGTTAAATTTTAAACCACCTGCGGTGAGTTTATATTTGCTTTACATGGATTTATTGAACATCCAGAGGAACTTTTGATACACCCTTCTCTTACTATACCCATCGATTCAGAATCATTTTCGGAATCCAATTAAGGATGTTTGTCGCTCAGACCGTCTGTTGAAGGTTCATGTACTTTTACGTACAACTTAGAGGATCAATTTTTGGCACATTTTGAAGAAGTTCGGTACACATGCACGCCTTTGCCATCATTTCCTATATAACGACCTATTTCGAAAAGGTTGTTATATGAAAAATTTTGTCTTTTAAGATTTCCCGGCGAAAATCGTAAAAACGGAAGTAGGATTTTAGCATTCCAAACATCTGAGCTACGCCAACTTGCCTAGCAGTGATACTACACAGAAGAGTATATCTTGTGTTCATGTAAACACACACCTTTCGAGAAGGTCCTTATAGTGAATGGCGTTCAAACCGTCAACGGAGCTAATGTAAAGTTAGCAAATATAATTTTTTCCATTCACCCGACATGTCGATCGTAAACCCTTTTACTCAAATCGCTTATCGTCTTTACCTCTAATCATATTTTTTGCCTAATTTTCAGCACTCTGTAAGTAATAATGAAAACTCAAAACAATATTTATCTAGTTCATCTTATATATAACGGTTTTCGGGATATTGTGCTAACCGTGTACCTAAGAGTCGCGATCTCTAAGTTGGTGTCCGCGAGCTGATATGTAATTGCGGTTTGAATTGCTTGTACTTGTTGGTAGCTATAATTGTATGTACAGCCGATAAAGGCCGACTGGGTACAAAACTCACTAGGCTGTGGCCGTTTCCAATCCCTTTCTCCTTCCCTAGTTCTTTCTGACCATCACCATGCAACAGAAGACAATTTCTGGGTGATTGGTCATTTTTAAAAGAACGCACTGTAGTGGGTCACGGCTCACCATCAAATAACCTACCACCACTACCCCATACGTACTCCAAAAATATGGGTTTTCAAAATTGGAAGTGTTCGAAAAAGTAGTCCGATCTGAACCATTTTCAGTCTTCCCAATTTTATCAAAATATCTGAAAAATTGCGGCTTGTAAGGCGAACGCAAGCAAATAAGACGAGCAGACAAGCTTGGATGGATGCGGAAAGTGACTCCGAATCGAACGGTATAACAAAAGGTGAGTCTATCGTCAAGTCCTCGTGGATACACGTACCCACATACACATACATGCGTATAAACTTAATATACCCTTGTACCACAAGTGATGTAGAATATGAACTGCAACACACACCTTCTGTGGTGGTTAAAAAAATAATTTAAGGAGTCGCGTAGAAAAATTTCTTCGAATTTTTTTTTTTGTTTTAAACAGCATTAATTTATTTTTATATAAACATTCTTTGCCTTTCGTAATAATTAAAGAGGCGTTTTTGCTTCGTTTTCTTCCACGATGGTCTTAAAACCTCAACCAACACTCATGTAATTTCAGAAAATTCCAAGAATTGTTAAATATCTATCGATTTAGAAATGACTTTATTGCTATTATAATGGCAGTGTAGAGGAAATTATAATAAACCAATTATTTACAAACAAAACAACCCAAACATTATATTAACTCTCGGCTAATTGTGTATTATTTGCGAAGAATAAAACAATAATCCTTAGCAGACTTGTAAATGACTGTCTGTCTGCAGCAGATAAAGCAATAAACTACAACAAGCACATGGCTATAAAAACCAATCCGATTTACAAAATATGGTTCAGGCATAAATGTGCACCTTTTCCTAGTTTATAGCTATACAAACACTTCTAGTGAGTGGGGTTTTGGTCATAAAGCGACGAAAGCGATCTATAATACCAACAATGTGTTGTTAACAAACAGAAATTGCTCAAGGCACGATGATGAACATTGAATTCAACACAAGTAACCAACTTAAGAACGACAATAATAACAACAACAAGAACAACAAGAACAACAACGGCTACTCGCAACATTACACGTACAAGAGAAACAAAGGCAGCTACAGTATGAACCACATCTTGGGATTCTATACTCAGGCTAAAATGGTTTTAAGACAACGTGAACATCTCTTGGAACAGGTGTCATTGATATTCGTACGCAGCTACATAAGGTTTTTTTAAGCTGCGATTTGTATTTTTTGAAAAAAATTTTATTGTTATTCGTTTATTTATTTCTTTTTTTTTATGTACTGCTACCAACAGAATGATTGGTATTTTGCCACGCAAATGGTCCGAAGAGCACGTTTATTATTCCCTAGCACATACACTTGTAATTGCAATGAGTGCGATGTTTATTGTTACCGTAGCTTGTGACCTCTACGAAGCTCGTCAGAATTTGACATTATTAGGTGATGATATTGTGGTTATAATAGGAGTGAGTAGGAATTCGCTTTATAATCTTATATTCTTAATGTGTCTATGCGTCGGCGTCTTCGCATTTTTTTTTTTAGGGCTCCTTAATAATGCTTAAAATATATTTTCATGGTCAACATTCGAGCGAAATTCATCCTATCGTCGACAAATTGAATGATTTACATAAAATGTTCGCAGAATACAACGGTCGAAGCCGCTTAAAGATAAAACGTTTACAGTGCTCTTTCTATTTGTTTGAAGTTTTTGCTTTTTCCTTTTATATATTTCTAATAGTGTTGTTCGTTACGGCAGTGATGGTGCCACCGTTGTTAACTCATCATGGTTTACCCTATCGTGCCCATTTTCCCATTCTGCGTTGGGAAAACTCTGATCAGCATCCGACAGGTTTCGCTATCGCTTATATATTTCAAGTATTCTGGACATTTCACGCTCTTCTCAGCATTGTTTGTATGGACATCCTCGCTTGCGGAATCTTCCTGCAAACGGCATTAAACTTGAAAATCCTCTGCATACGCTTAAGAGAGATTTCTGCGCAAAACGTAGAAGAACGCGAGTCACTGGACGAACTTAAAAGTCTTATAAAAATTCATCAGTACATTATCAAGTAAGTGACTTGACTTTTACACTTTTTTTATATATAAATAACTATATAATTTTAATTTTTACGTTTTTATTGCCAACGCAGTTTAATTGAAAACATTAACGCATGTTACTATCTTAATTATGTGGCCCAAATGGGGGCCAGCACTTTTATGATTTGCTTAACGGCCTTTGAGGCGCTACTGGCGCAAGATCGACCAATGATTGCTATTAAATTTGAGATCTACATGCTTTCCGCATTTTTGCAATTATTGTATTGGTGCTGTGCGGGAAACTTGGTTTTTTTTGAGGTAAGCTGAGAAGAAGTTACAGCGAATTTTAAGAACAGATTCTCTTTGAAAATTTTTGGTTTTTAAGTCTTTACATGTAGCCGATGCTGCTTATGAAATCCCTCTTTGGTATACAAGATCCAAGGAATTTAAAATGACGGTAGCTTTTCTTATAAGGCGTGCTCAAAAACCTCTGCAATTTCGTCCAAGTCCACTATATGGCTTTAACATTAAAACATTCACGAGCGTAAGTAGCCTGTGTAGTTGAAAACTTCGCGGAATAATGTCCACGAAGCAATAAAAGAAACGCTTAGTCACTAAACATAACCGATGTTTGGTTTTGCTTTATATTTAAAAAACATTTTTATTATTGCATTTTTTCCATTTTTATGCCCATCACTGAAGGATGAGGGGTATATTCAAAACGTTTGCATCTCTGTAGTATTGGGTGGGCGCGGTTGATTTTTTCTATTTTCATAAAATTAGTTGGAAGCTATATGATGGACGTATCGTGCTTTATAAGTACGAAAAGTCTTCGCTACTTTTGTTACATAGACCTGTGAGCGTGTTTTTCGCAAAGTTTGGCTCCTTTTCAAATTCTCTTCTAAGTTTGTAGGCGATATCTTGGTTTTGTGAACGGGAGAATGTTTGTCACAGATACTATGTAGATGGACATATGGATAGACGAACAGACAGACATGCTTAGGTGCTTTCCGAGAATTTATATACTTTATGGGGTTTTGAAGCCTTCGTCTGATCAGTTTTTCCAATTTTTGTACTGGCACTACAGCATCACCAATAAAATATACCTTTAAATTTTTGTAGATTTATCTGCTCTAGTTTATGAGTAATGAGCGAAAACCCACTTTTACGTTCCTTTTGAAAAACAGAAGTGTTCTCAGTTTACGTGATACTGTAAGCGTGTCCTTCGATCAATTTGGCTCATTTTTAATGCCAACCTGCGTACAAATACTTTCGATGTTTCTTCCAAATTTGAAGTCTGTAGCTTTATTTTTCCGCACAAGAGACCGTTTACAGCAGATATTACGCAGATGGACGAACGGGCAGACAGACAGACCGACACACTTAAATCGATTCAGAAATTGTTGTTGATAGGGAATGTATATATTTTGCGGAGTCACCCAAGCTGCCTTCTGAGCACTACAAACGTTTTCACAACGTGAATATATCTCTTATCCTTCGCCGATGGCTATAAAAAGAAACTAGATCTTTGTAATGGCTAGGAGCAATCAAGACTAACACAATTGTAGCTCTCTTTTGGGGTCTAAGGAAATTTTTAAATCGGAAAATAGAACTAGCAACAGAAAGTTTTTTGCCATTGATTAATGGAAACGATTAACGAACATAGTAACTGGTCAAAAGGTCCAATCAAAAACTTAATTAAAATTTTTATTAAATTTGTTGACCAACATTCCATTGTCATGAGAAAAGGACTCATTTTGTAAGAAAAAACTTCACTTTGAAATCTAATGAAAAATAAAAGAAGTTCTCTTCCCCGCGAGTAAATCCAGTTCACGAAAAAACATTTACATGGCAAGTTCCCAAAAAGGTCAAAGTTTTAGAAGTCATAGAAAAGTAATGTCGAGCTGCAAAGCTTCTGGAAAATCACATCAAAAACGTGAACAGAAAAATCGCAAAATGCAGAGAAATATTAAGCTGTAACTTTGTCTGTCCGTTTAAAATACCCGGATATATTCATCAGACCACCTTTAACTCCATTTCTCTGTTAAATCGCTTAAGAGTCGAAAGGGTTGTTACTATCAGCGGGTCAACTTTAACTATGACGACAACCACGTTCACAATCGAAAAAACGCAGACTTTCCTTAGCAGATATTTACGTTGCATTCAAAAGAAAATATTTAAAAATAAAATGGAAAAATCCGCCTGAGTGGCCGAGTAGGCAGAAGTCTCGAATAGCAATTCAATGGTCATAGGTTCAAATCTCAAGTGCGGTAGAATTTTTAGTAATAATAACAATAATAATAATAATAATAATAATAATAATAATAATAATAATAAAATGGAAAAATTCTTCCCCCCCCTTACCCAACTACTAGGCCTACAGTAAAGCAAACACTTTGTAATTTTCATAGCGATAGAAGTACGGCAATTTTTTTTGTCTGCTTATAATATGCGAAAATCAGACATTGCGTAAGATTTTGCAGCGCCTTAATAACCGACAGTTAGGAGGCCTTTTGTGAGAACTCTCACTGAAAGAAACACCACAGCCTGGCAAAGAGATTCTTACCTTAAATCAAGCATGGAAATGGAACTATCCATTCTACATCCACAACCACGCTTTATTCCTCCAAAACAATGTAAATTTTATTCCTCCAAAACAATGTAAATTTTATTCCTCCAAAACAATGTAAATTTTATTCCTCCAAAACTTTGTAAATTTTATTCCTCCAAAACTTGAATT